>JAOTRO020168507.1:0-12669 GCA_028566515.2 Pyracantha coccinea | reverse complement strand
CTCGAGTTGATTTCTAATTTTCAGGTATTGTATTACAAATCTTAAGGAAAACCAATAATTTTACGATTCCATATGCACTAGTAAGCACAAGGACATGATTGTAGGGCAATTAGCTATAATTAATGATTAGTTTTTAACATTTAGTTGCACAAAATGATCATTTTTTACTATGTCGTCACTATATTGTCGTTGTCTCATCTTATTGTTGTCGATATATGATCTATATGTGTCATCCTTTGTAAAAAGTGATCATTTTTGCAACCAACCAAATTAATGTCAAAAACTGATAGTTTCAGCTAATTGTCCATGCTTATAATATCCATATTTTAGCAGACAAGCATAAAACTCAAAAATCAAAATGATTTAAAGATAAAAATTGTTCAAATTCTTATTCAATGATAACACAATTGCCGTTCGATATGTGAGGCATTTTCCGCAGTTTTTCAGTTTATTTAGTTAGTGTAAATAGTTTATTTATCTAACGTTGCAGCCAAAATGTCAACTTTTCTCTTATTTAATTAACGTAAGTTTATTTATCTAGGACTCTAGGCAGATAGTACAGACGATGAGTTCAAGTCCATAAGCCAATATTATATTAACCTAACTAATTAAGCATTTGCTAGTCATATTTAATTGCTTAATTATTTTATTTGTTATTCAATTGTTGACATTCGATATTTATACACATATACATTCCAACATAGTTAACAAAAGCACCACGCGTACGTTAACGCTTGTACACTTCGACGGCTTTTTTTTTGTTTTTTTTGTTTAAAGAAAGTTTAGTGGAGGTGAGGCTACTCTACCTCAGAGGCAGGGAATACAACAAGTCTTTTTAGAACTTACAATGGGGTCTTAATCCTTTCTTTTCTTTTTTTTTTGTTTTTTACAAATCACCTATCAATAGGGATTGCAAACAACGGAACTTGAACATAAGTCTTGATCTAGCAAAGTGAACAATCCATACCAACTCAAATAACCCTGATTAGCTGCACTTCGTCGGTTTTGGCTATAACCTAACTATTTTATGACGAAGTAATAGTTGTCGAACAAAGATTTTATTAGGTGAGTTTCATTTGTTCGTTAATTAATAATAAATAATAAATAATAAGACTAATTGATCAACCTGAGAAAATAAGTGTAGTTGAAATGGTATTTCATATGACCAAGTAATTAAAATAGAAGAAATATTTATTTATTTTTGTTGGAATAATAGAAGAAATATTTAGGTTTTCAGAGGCGGGGCTACATAGACTTGCCATGGTCCAACTTCCACATGGCTTCTTGTAATTGGCTAACAAAAGTTAAAATTTTTAATATAGTTATACTAGAAAATAATTAATAAATGTGTTATTAGCCAACTAAGAATTTTTTAAACTAGCTCGTCACTTGGTAGAGGAGATTTCATGTTCGGCTCATACATATGTGAAAATAATATATATTTTTAATGAACTCGATACTTAGTTGTGGTGAAATTTGGTCGTGTGTAAAATAAAATCAAACTCTTTAGCTTTTTTTTAACAAAAGCACCATTCGAATCTCATAATCACCAATTGAACTTATTTTTCAGAAAGAAGGAAAAAAAGAAGGCTGAATATGAAACAAAAGCTTTATGCATATGTTGTGACCAGGCACTTTGTAAGACTTCAATATATATAAAAAAATGTTAATTAAGTCAACATAGCTTATGTTATAATTCTAATATTCTATAGTTTGAAGATTCAAGCCCCTGCGGAGTTCAATTTTTTTTTTCAATTGTTTTTATTGAGGAATTTTGTCGAGTACTTGGTGGGGATTTCGTTAACTTTCGAATTCTATCGACAGTTTTTATGGAATGATGAAAAGCCTTGCTTACCAAGGCGTGCTGCCAAGGCTTGTCCCATTGGCTGTTGAGCATCACTTGTCAATGCATGTCAATTTCTGCCTAACAGGCATTTCATTGAACTGTTTGTTTGACATGCTCAGGTCCCATACCAGATGGCCATAGGCTCCTCCGGCAACCTTTTTTCTTATATTTTCCAACTTCCGTAGGGTCCTGGGACCAGGAGGACCCCATGGATTCGTCCCTGGCTACAACATACATATTCTACCATAATTCTACTAGACCACTTGTCGTGGTTTATGTATGATTAATTGTTTACGAACGTACTTTTTCGTTCTTTTTAATTTGGCATAAGAAGCAATGCTTGTAACAAAATCACAGGCCGGAAGGTACGGAGTCGTTGAGATATGTAGTTGGGCATGCGCAGTCAGTGCATTGTACCCGTAATAACCGATTATATTATGTTCATGCTGCTGAAACGCTAAAAGTCAATTTGACAAAAAAAAAAAAACAACATTAAAAGTCAAAACAATAATTACCAAAAGTCAACCAAATTAAGAAATAGTGAAGTATATTAGACTGTTTCTCGCTCGATGATGATACTTGAACTGAAGTGCAGTAGACTAATTAGAAGCAAATTAATCCTTATAATTAAACCAAACTTTGCTAAAACATGCGGTATTAGTGGAGTTATCCCATAAAGGTCAAATATTATTTTTTATTTCTTTTTAAAAAGGACCAGCTCGTTCGCCACGATACTCTCCTTAGGAAGCCGGGAAGACTCGAAAGACATTTTAATTTCACTCTAGCCACCACGTGTCATTCACCAGCGTAAGTAATCGAACCTAGAATGTGTCGTATGAAATACGGTTTGGAATTCGTTCCCAACCACTGAACTACTCTATGGTGGTTCAAATATTATTTTTCTGAATGAAATACTTATTTTATAAATTAATATGACAAATGTCAAACTGGCATGTACTCTGGTACTAAACTATATAGCGATCATGCTGATCATTTGTTTTAAGGAAAACTAATGAAAATGGCTTGAAAACTTTGAGTTTTAACGATAAGGACAAAATAAAAGGTAAAGTGAATAGTATAAGAATTGACTTTTTAGTGTACAAATATGATTTTTCATTAAAGTGAACAGTACCGCGGACTTTTTGTTAAAACTCTCTTTGTTTTATACAAGTCACCGGATTGACATTGTTGAGTTAGTTAATTCCATATATTGTTGTGTTGTCAAACCCTAGTTTAACAATCTATTTTTCTATATATTAGGAGTCAATCACCCAAATTTGTCATTGTATTTTATTTGACATGATCTAGTCAGAAGATTTTACTAGCTCAGCGTGCAAATAATTGACAAGTGTTTATTCGAGTTCTGTACTACAAGGTATATAGTTAGTTTTATACATTAAAAAGTACTAATATGATAATATTAGTCAACATTTATATGAATGTTAGTTCTGTTCGTTTTTGCTTGTTCAACAAGTATATTGTATGAATGAACAAGATCAGCTTGATCATGCTGTGTAGGGTGTTGTTGGGTCCAATATTCTAGTGATTAAGTTGTTGAGTTTCTACTCATGAGTTTCGGGTTCAAAACTCCTAATTTCCTAAATTATTATAATAGTTTTAAACTCTCGCTCTCCCTTTAATAATAGTAGATTTGCACTTCAAAATTTTCATTGTGCATTCCGAACTTTCTAAATTTAGAAACAAAAATACATTTGAAAGGAGAGAAGATATATGTCGCACACCTGTATGAATGTTAGTTCTGATCGTTTCTGCTTGTTCAACAAGTATAAGTATAAATGACCAAGATCAGCTTGATCATGCACAAGTACAGCATTTTATTTCGCACCACACTTAAAAAGCCCTTCTGCGATATGAAAACTGCCACAATTTGCATTCCTGCCCATAAGGCAAATCCAAAGTGCGAATCCGAGGCATTACTAATTAAACTTTTCTAACAATATAATTACCAGAAAAGGGGTATGTTGTCATGCAATCTCAGTCCGGACTCTGATGTGTACTCTTATTCATTTAAACTGTCCCGGATTAAGTTTTTTCTCTTTCAGTTGTAATCTTTGTAAGAGTATTCTAATATTCTAGTGTGGAGCACATGACATGGTTTATGGGTGATATATTCGGTTTAATGATATTGGTTTGGTAGCAATCCTATTGGTCAGATTACGAGAATTGGTTTCGTGTTTATTAGTGTGATGGTGGTAATTAATTATGGACTTTATTAAGAAACAGGTCATCTCTCTGCTTATAATAGTGCACATTCCCATCTAATGTGTACACTGATGAAAAACAAGTATTAGGGTTTTAATGTGCAAGCAAGATTAGAGAGAAAACCTAATTGTTGCACCCTAAACCAGTGTTGGGGGAAAATTAACCCCGCCCCAGGCACACGAGTAAAAAATAAAAGTAAAAATAAAAACAAACTTCTCTTGTAAAAAAATAAGTCCAAAATCTTTTCTGGGTGTACATAAATAAATCAAATCCTCAAATCTCTCCTTTCACACAACCCCAGCTTGTCTAGCACTTGCCTCTCCAAATAACTCATTTGAAAAATAAAAGGATGAGGGTGGGCAACAATCACCGTCGCTCAGTGAGTAAAATATGTAGTATGTCAGTCAAGTGTGTTGTTTTACTCATACTATAACAAAGTATAATTATATCAAAGTCTTCATCACATATCATGCCATATCACATCGTCTCTTCACATGTTGGTTATCCTTGATAATATGTAGCTCACAACGTGACCCCTAAATTGGCCATTCTACATTAATGTTCCCATGTGCCATCCATTTATCCCTCGAATAACCCACTAAAGTTCTCATGTTCCATGAACAATCTTAAGTAATTCTACGTAAAATGTATACATACGCATAAAAAACAATTACACGAAATCAAACATGCTTGACTTGAAAATAAAGAGATATTTAGAGATAAAGTAAAATCCTCAATAATTTGTGGTTTCGAAAAATAAAAAGTTTTAGAGCACCTTACTTAAACCACTCATGCACCTTGATAATCAGAACCTTGACAAAACCTTAGCAAGACAACTATCTACCAAATTCCACCAAAACAACCAATTACTTTCTCTCTTTTCTTTCTTTTCCCTTCTCCTCATCCTCTACGCAAGCACTCTGCATGCATTGCATACTTCCTCAAGAGCTTTGCGTGTAGTAAAGCATGGAGCCTTTGCTCCTATTTATCGTACAAGAATGACGGCAAAACAACACATTCTATAGGATGAAATGGTGGCAAGCACATCTATAATCTCAATATGGATAAATGTTTGCCTGATATACCACGGCTCATGCCCTGACTCACTTACACATCCCATTTGCATGTAACTTTATTGCCACCTCCTACCTTAATCATCTAGCAAGCTAAGCACATAACTTAGTCATCTCCATGCAATATACACATAGTGCTAATCGACATTATTCCAACTCAAAAGCTTACTAGTAATAGTAATCATCAGGTATGATGTGAATATGCATGGCATAACACGTCTCCAACTTGGTTAAAAACATGCTTACTAAGCACTGAGGGTTCATCCTAGTAAAATCAATATACACAAACACACACTAAAAATATGGGATCTCACACTAATTTTCTCCGCGTACATGGCTCGTCTACAAATCCCTCAAGATAGAGATTGTAGATGACATTTGATGGTTACTTAGAGAGTTATACAATTGACGTATTCCGCAAATCGTTTGTAAAAATTATGAAGTTCAAGATCTTAGCTCATGAATTAGGTCTTATGCCTTTACCTAATTTTAAGTTTACAACCCTTTTATCATCAACATACATTATTGATTTTTTTTTCAAAAAAGAAAGTTGGAAAGAGAATTGTTGTTTACAGCTTAAAGAAAAAGGTTATGCGATTATGTAAGTGAAGAACTTAACCTAGGTAATTATTTTGGATGTTTATGTGTTGCTTTGTCGTTTATTGCTCCACTTTTTTCTTCAAAAAAAAAAAGGGCCATTGTTAAACCTCTTCGTTTCAATCTTCATTCATTCGATAACTAAAATTCAAGATTTTGTTCTTAAAAAATAAAGGACCGGACCTTATGGTTGAAAGATTATCAGTGTGCGGGAACTTGACATATGTCATACATCATTATACAAGTGAAGGGACATTTCCAAAAAAAAAATTCACTTGTATAATAATATATGGCATACCTTCCTGTGTTACGTGTTCCGAACACATTGAAAAATCTTCCCATGATGAGGTACTAACCATTTCAAGTAACTCCAACAAAATGACATATTAGAAAATGGTACATTAGTTGGGTAAATTTTTTGATCGATCACTAATCTAACCCTACTCGATGAAAATGAAATAAAGGGGTTCTTTTTCGATAGAACCAAGGTTTTTGTAATTGCGTTTACTTTGAAAACTTTGAAGTGCGTTTCCATGAAAATGAAAACACAGGGTTTATTATTTGGTCCTAAAGTGAAAGGAGGAATCAAGTTTTTTTTGTTCTCATTTGCTATATGATTAAAGTGCGTGACCATTTTATATAGCAACTTCTTGTCGTTTTGGACAGTTCACTTTGTGTCAATTATGATTGTAATTGAGTTGTATGCAACCATGCAAATGGCGGGGACAACTTGACAACTTTTTGGTTTCTAATCTTTAGCACATTATACGTGTAGAGAGTCGAGATATATTTCGGGTTACATAGTAGAATCTCGATGATAAGAGGGACATGTAGTAGTGGATGCCAGTGATATATATCATTTTGTGTTTGGAAGAGAGAGGGGTGTTGGGGTGGTGTTACAAACTTCGAAGTACATGACTTCGCTCTCAGTCTATAGCTATACATGGGGGCGTTTATTTGTCCTCACTAGCTATCATTGGATTGGACTAGACTAACATTTAGTCCTGTCTCGTGTTTGGTACTGGCAGAGACTAGTTTTAATAAGATTAGGTGGGACTCGCTGGGACTAATGACCTCGCTAGGAGGTCTTAGCGAGACCCCCCAAAATGCTTCGGACTACTAAGATCGTCTCTCTTCCCTGCTTCCCACAAATCCCCAGCCTTTCTCCTCTTGCAAACACCATTCTCATTCTTCAATTCCATCACTACTTGTTATGTTCTTGAATCCCATTGCCCACCCATAACCCAGAAAGCTTTCTCCTCGCCATCCCTAACAAAGAACCCCGCACATCCGGCCCAAAAAACAGACCACCAGTTCATTGCAACCCATTCATTTCTCCCAATATCACACCCACGAGGGAAGTGTTGAAGTCGAATCAGAAGATCGCGGAGTTGGAATGTCAGGTGGATGACGACGAATCACCGAGGTTGGTGGTTTGACATCGATTCACCGTTAAATTTGAACGACGGAGTTGGAATCATGGACACTGGATGCAATGGTGAAGAATCTCTTATGCGAGATGATCTCGGCAGCCACCGCCAGAACAAGCACCAGAGACGGTTGTTGTTGTTGGTAACCACTCTTCACTCTGGAAACGAGGAGAGATCAGAGGAAGTGTTTTTAATTACTAATAGTAATTAGTAAATATGAATTGAAAAATTGAAAAAAAATTGAATTTCAAAAAAAAAAAAAAAAAGTTCGGGACTTAGTTCGACACTGCACCAAACGCTTCACTAAGTTAGTCCAGCTTAGTCTAGTCTAAGCCAGTCCAACTTAGTCCTTGAATCTAGTTCAGTCCGAAACAGTCCAGTGCAACAAACGCTCCCCAAATGTTAATAAGTTATTAACAACTCTTAAGTCTTAACCAACGGACATGCATGAGTTTCATATTTGACGTGAATCATTATTGTCGTTGAATTGCCCATGAAGACATCAGAATGTGGGCCTAAATGTAGCAATGTTCAACATGACCAAAAACTAAAGACTAGAGATCGAGGAATGTGCGGTGGGTCCACCATTAATTCCAGTATCATCCCATCCGTCCATCTGTGAGAGCTTTCCCGTCACAGCTCCTATTACGTCAATGCTCCGCAATTTACGGCTTGAGGGAGACAGACACACTCACTCCTTCATTTTTCATTTTTATCTTTTTGCTGTTTTCGTTTTTCCCCCTCAAAAATAGGCAAATTGGCTTTCTATCAAACAATAGAGAATTAGTTGATCAATCAATTGACTTAGAGATTAAAATTTCGGCACTCATTTTATACGTGGCTTTTTTATGGTCTTTGTTATTGATTGAGACGTATTAAATTTATTAGCATGTGTCAATCAATGATACAAGTCATAAAGATATCACATAAAAATTGAGTCCAAAAAATTTGAACTCAATGACTTTAGAGTCTTTCACATTCAAATTATAATAATAGGAATTAATTAATTTCATACGAAAATCTGCAGATGACGCCTTAAACTCGAGTGACTTCTTATGACTTCTTAATTCATGCTCTCAAATATTAGATCATCAAGATGAGATTATCCCAACTTCTATAAAGATGTAAATGATGTGTATTATGGATTAAGATTCCATAGATGAAAAGATGTTGATTGTAAATAATATATGTTATATTATTAGGTTGTAAGAATATGAAGCATCAGCTCATGAGTTGTAAGAAACGGACGATTGATAATAAGATGAGTGGTGCAAGCACGATCCATCATTTTCCCAACGGACATCATCTTTAATATTTTGGTCCAATTGAAATAATGTAGGTATAAAGAAGCAAGCAGGTGAGATCCAAGTAAATAGAAGAAGATGACAATGTAAATGTTGTAACAATATTATTGAATTAATTGATTCAAAGAACCCTTCCACATTTTGTGTTACATTCGTCTTTACATATTAGAACAAGCTCACGATAAGAAAAGAGAGGCAAAATTAGAAATTAAGTTATGCTACTTTTGTTGCTGTATAATGTATATAGACTTATAATATCACAACTTTAAATTAAGAGATATGACTGATACTCCTATCTTGACCAACCAAGCCTCCCTCCTTTTGCACCTCTGCGCATTTTGACATCATGTTACTCCACTTATCACTCCCACCTTCATGTTACTCTTCACTTTCACGCATGTACAACACTATATAGTACATGGATCCAAGTGATCGTCCTGATTAATTAAGGAAATGGTGGTTCCTTGAGCATTTTCTTACATTACTTCATTTGCTTCTTCAATAGTTAATTTATTAAGTTACTCCAAAACAATTTCACCATTGTAAAATTTGGCCATAAAACAAATTTACAAAGAATCATTCAACATATAATCCGGTTCATAAATATGCATATATATATATCTTATACATATATATATACAGAGACCACACGAAGGGAATACAAAGGAAGAACAAATATCTTATTAACAACAATAATGTTTAAATAACATACAAAAGAAATTCAAGGTCCTCCCAAACCAAAGAGAACCCTATAACGGAAACCCTAAACAAACTTGTATATAAGCCAATATACTCTCAAGAGGGAGGAGGAAATTAACAAACCACAAATGATACCACCATAATCATTCTTTCCGAACACAAGACAAGATTATAAATGTTGTTTTTTTTCTTAATCCCTTAATTAATAGGAAGGAGTATCCTTCTCTTTCTCCTTGATGTCCTTGTGATCTTCCTCGGTCTTGGAATGGTACCCAGGAAGCTTTTCCTTGATCTTCTCCATAATACCCTTCTTTTCCTTGGGCTCTTCGCTAGCTTCATAAGAGGCTACTACCGGTGGCTCCGCGGCATGATGGTCGTGACTCTGCTGTTCGTACGAAGCAGCACCAACTGGAACCTCCTCAGTCTTCTTGTGTCCAGGAAGCTTTTCCTTGATCTTCTCGAGGGAGTCTTCGAGGAGTCACTGGAATTTCTGAGCTCCCAGCTGCAGTCTGCGAACTCAGCGATCTAAGGATCCTGAACCTCAACGGCTGTCTTCATTTGGAGAAAATTCCTCAAGGGATAGGCTCACTCAAGAACCTGACACACTTAGATATGTACGAGTGCTACTTGATGAGCCACATGCCGAAAGGACTTGCTTTGCTCTCACAGCTCCAAGTGCTTAAAGGGTTTGTAATTGGTGAGCCAAGGGCTGCAGGAGGTGGACACCAGCCCTGTAAGCTAGCTGATTTGTCAACCTTGCAACATCTAACAAAGTTGAAACCCTTCTTTTCCTCAGTTGGGTAGTCAGTGGGCTCTTCGTGGTGATGGACAACCGGAGCTGGAGCTTGATGATGATGTTCCTCCTCGTACACTTTCTCCACTGGGACAGCCGTGTCCTCCTCTTTGTGATAGCCTTCTTCCTTGTGATCATCACCGGAGATCTTCTCCTTGATCTTATCCTTCAATCCCTTCTTTTCTTTCCTCTTCTTCTTCTTCTCTTCATCTTCCTCCTCATCGCTTGACTGCGAATGTTCAGAGATTTCATACAGTTTAGACATTTAAGTTATGGAAATTAAGCACAAGGAAGTAATGCTACGAACATTAAATTTGTTCACTAAATTTGATAAATTAAATGATATGAAATTCGATGATTAAATTATTAATTAATTGTTCATAAACGTACTTATTTTTTTTATTTTTTTATTAATGATATTTTATTTGATTAGTTAATTTAATCTATTAATTTAATTTTTCTAGCCTTACTCTAAATATTATGTCAAATATATAATCAAAGTAAACACTACGTGATTACACGTGGAATATGCAGAAAAACCCTGATCTATAAAATCCCAACAAGAGCCTCTCCGGTTCCCTTTGGTTAGGGATTTGAAGATTCATAAATCGTGTTCGTTTATCGTAGGATCAATTTTGATGTTTGTATTTAATATTAAATAAAAATATTTAAATTATTTTTTGACCAAACGATATATATGATAAAAATATGATAAAAATACACGATCCACAAATCTTTAAGATCCTCACAAAGAGGATCCATCCGGATTCATTTCTTTTTTGGGTTAAGAAATCATGCCAAAAATATGTACGATACAATACATGCTCTCCTTTTAATTAGCTTAAAAGCAAATCGTTTGTAATAAAAAAATAATTTCCAAATATGAATACTTACAGAGCTAGAGCTGCTGTTAGATCGGTGAAGCTTCTGCGAGAGACTCTCGTGCTTCTTCTCCTTGTCCTCCTCTTCTTCTACTTTGCTGTATGATGATGTGTACTGATCAGGAGCCGGTGCCTCATGATGATCGGAGATCTTGGCTTTCTCATCAAACTCAGTGACGATCACCTCCTCCTCCTGATAAGAAGCTGGCTTCTCCTCATGCTGATAAGAAGTTGGCTTCTCCTCCGCTTTCTTCCCCAAGAAATCAAACAACCCGCGATCCTTGGTCTCGCCTGCACTAGATCCCTCGTAATCCCCAGTCTTCCTCTCGTACGCGTGTTCTTGGCTCTTGTTGTACTCCTCCGCCATACTTTCTTAATATCAAATCACAACTTAAAGAATAATGATTTTGTGAAGACAGCAAATGAAATGTTGCTTTGATGTTCCTTGCTTCTGCAGAGAGTGAGCTTTATATAGCATCCACCCACACGCATATGACGCCATTAAGTTAAAAGCAGATTATATAAACTAATACACTTAGTAATAAAATAAAATAAATGTGAGCTGTCGGCTGTAGCAGCAAAACCTAATGCTATTTCTTTCAGTATTCGATATTTCTTTTGATAAGTTAGCATCAAATCCTGTACACTCTTCCTATTTCCTATTGTAACCGACCGACGTGGTGCATTCAATCATAAAAGGAGAGAGGAGAATTGGTACCCGCGCAAATTTCCACTCGCCATGGATAGCCGACGCGTGTCAGGATGGCAAATGTGCCAGTTAGGATCGGCGAGTTGTGCGTTCCTTGTAGGCAAATCAAATAATGGAAATCAAACAGTCTTAAAGGCAAAAGACGAAAGTAGAAAAGACGCCAAGGAGGAGAGGTGAGACGTGCTGGTGCTGAGAGCATGTACCAGTAAGAGGCCGCAACGTGTAAGAAGAACGTGGTATGGGACCCCTCAGTGTCGGCCATGTTTGGATAAATGCGTGAAGGTCGGTTTGATGGAGGGGACCACGTGGCAATCGTCGGAAGGAGGGAGGGGGCTTTCCAGATTTGCGATGGTGGGTGCACGGTATATTATTATGGTGGGCCATTTTATTAAGTTGCCACTTGTCGCGTTCATCACTTTGGTAGGGTACAGAGTACAGATGGCACCATGCCGCGATTCTCGAACCATGGCTTAGGCGCCGTACCTTTTTAGTTTTGGTTTAAGCCCAAAATTCAATCAATCGAGTTACCCTGTGAAATATTAGAATACAACTCAAGTACCAATTTTGGACGGTCTGCACGTGACTTGGTACTCTTTGTCTAAAATTTTGTTAGACTTAGGGATGAATTACAATTCACAATTTCAAATATATACAGCAAATTCAGAAGCTTTTGTTTGGGTCGGGCCCATTTGAAGGTTGACATAAAGGATGAACAATAAAGTTTCTTAATTCGGTGGCCAAGCCGAAGACGCTACTATAAGAAATATAAATTTTTTTTTTCTAAAGAAATTGAAAATGGTATTAGTGACCAGATTACAGAGCACACCACTTGGCAGTTGGGGTGGCACTTGGTATGAAATGAAACCTTTATGAAAGTGATAATTGATGTGACTGCTTTCAGATATCATAAGAGAGATAATCTATATCTATATATATATATATATATATATAAAGTGAGAAGGCAAAAAAGGTGAAGCATTCAAAATGACAAGAAATGCCCCTTCTTAATTTAGAATTTCAAAACAAAACAATTTAAGTAATAAGGGTAAAATGGTAAACTACATCATTTTGAAGATTACAAACAAAGCACCCACTACTTGGGTAGTTACTTGAT
>JAOTRO020168496.1:0-12669 GCA_028566515.2 Pyracantha coccinea | reverse complement strand
ATGCATACAATTGTCCCCTATAAATTAGAGATGTTCTCTGTAATTTAATAATTTTAATTTTTGGTCCGTGAAAGGATGTGGATTCAGCCTTAAAAGATTCTACTGCAAAGTGGAAGATTGTGGTTGGTCACCACACGATTAGAACCTCTGGATATCATGGTGAAACCAAGGAGCTTGTAACACAGCTTCTCCCGATTCTTCTGGTACGTACTGGTCATGCTAAAAACTAGAAACGAAAAACAAAACGCTGGCCTTTTCCATCTTGTTTTTCATTTTCCTTCTCTTTTATTTCTCAACAATGTATATAAATTTTCAGGAAAACAATGTTGATCTTTACATCAATGGCCACGACCATTGCTTAGAACACATAAGCAGTCCCGACAGGTACTAGTATTTTGTAACTCTTTAATTTTAATACTTTCAACTTTCAAAAATGTATCAGTTTTATGCATGGAAACTAATTTGTACTAATTTGAAGCATGGAAACTTAACTTTTACGCATGGAAACTAATTTGAAGCATTGCTGTGCAGCCCACTTCAATTTCTAACAAGTGGTGGTGGTTCAAAGGCATGGAGGGGTGAAGTTAGCCCTTACAGTCCAAGCGAAATGAAGTTGTATTACGATGGGCAGGGTTTCATGTCAGTGCAGATCACTCAAACCGAATTGGATATTGCATTCTACGATGTTTTTGGCAATGTCTTGCACAAATGGGGGACATCAAAGCAGCATTACTCTTTCATGTAAAGAGGTGGACATGTAGAAGTATACACAATCTGTGTATGGTTCTTAGTCTGCTATATTATTTGTAATGCAGATAAAATTATAAGTGCCTATGTCTGGATAATTATGTGGTTAATGGAAACTTAATTTGCTTAATCATTCCAGCTGATCTACTTAAACATAGTTACATATTATTGATTGTAAAACTGATCGGTTGTTCCTTTCCCTTAAAGTAGCCTACCATTTTGAACGGCGAAAAAAAAACTCCGGCAAGTCCATGAAAACCTAGCTAATGTAATTGAGATGAATAGCGTAGCTACGGATAATTCAAAATCAGAATAGGTCCAATCCAGGGGGAGCACCTTAGGGATGACATAGCCTTAAATAAAGTTAAAGGCGAAGTTCAAACGAGGAAAAGTTTGCGGTGAATATCTAGGCACCCAGAGACAAGGGTATACGAAGCGGAATTATATGGGAAGTTTGATGGGGAAAGTTCACTCTCCTTTTGTTACTAAGTATGAACTACAACAATTGGAAAATAAATGAAAATATGAGCAATTGAAAGGAATGGTTTAACGTAAAAGGACGATTGATGTTAATGGTGGTGCACCAAAGTGTGTAAGTAATTAAGTTGTTCATTTATGGTGAGTTACAAACAGTTGTCCCCCATTTGTGCTGAAAAAAGATAAAAATAAACAAAATTGTTACGGAGATCGTATTTTTGTATAACAATGATATACTATTTGAAGTGACAAATGATGTGGAATCCAACTTCTCCTAATCCTTAAGGTAACCTAGTACTTCCTAAACAATGCCATCATTTTTGCACTCGAGGTTCTATGTCTAATTTTCTTCTCTTCTAGTATCGCTTGTTTGATTCTAATTTTTATACTCGTTCCCACTTTTCTTCAAGCAAATAATGTCGATTTTGAACGGACATCACTGATTCCAATAGGTACATTTGTACACACAAAAACTCGATATTAACTTGGCATTACATACGTAATCACAAACTAATTTGGTTTAATTGGTTAACTATGGAGTCAATTTCAGTTCTTTACCAGTGGAGGTGGATGAAAGGCATGGAAAAGTGATATAAAGTCGTGGAGTCCTGAGGAGTTGAAGACTTGAAAGTTGCATTACGAATTTACGACGGCCAAGGCTTTATGTCGTTTCAAACGACCAAGGCCACTGCTGCCGTTGCGTACTATGATGTCTCTGGTAATGTTTTGCACAAATGGAGCCTCTCCAAAGAGATCGACTCAGCCACTCACAGAACATTCACCTATTCTTAAAATAGTAACTCTGCTAGTTAAGTTATTGGAAAATAAAATTTACTGCGTATAAGGCGTCGTAAACATATCTGTTATACAAAAATTTCGATAATTGCAGTATAAATTCTTTCTAGTGTAAACTACGGAGAGGGGAATTTGAATGTGGGTGCAGATGAAGGCACATGGCCTTGGCCACAGCGCCTAGGTCTGCAATCAGTTAACAAATACAACGAAAGAACTACTTTTCATCGAATGATACATTAAAAATAGAATGATGCGTTCTCCAGTGTGGAAAGCTCATTACCAGTTCTTTATGTAACTTGCGCGAATAATCTTCCCACAGAGTGACTGCAACTGAAAAATCAGCCCAGTTAAAGGAATTTTGCGAACTCTCAGCGCATGCCACGTTGCTGAAAACAGACTCCAGCAGATGAAGATCTTTCACAAATGAAGATTTGAGATGAAGAATTCTTTCCCTCTGTGATTGGGACAAGCGTACCACCTTGCTCGTTTCTAATTTGGCAGATTCGAGACCAGGAGCTTTCCAACAGTGGAATTGCACAACCTTTTGCATATAATGAAAGCAGGTTAAATGTGTTTACTGAATGAATTCTTTAAATTTACATTTCATCACACTACATACCAACAGAATATGACAGACCGTGTTGGTTTGAATACCTGCAGTGCATGCAAGATGTTGATGAACTCGTGGTCAAACAACTCATCTCCCCTTGCTAATCGCAGTGGCTCCATCAGTAACTCGGCAATATTTGAACAGTGGCTCTTGTCTTGACGAAAAAGTAGATCATATCCAAGAACATGCAGCCTTGCCCAGCATATATCAAAACCCAACTGGTGATCAGAAGAAGCTAGATCGGGTGAAAACCAGTACATATTACTAGATGCTGGCATAGGTAGACACAATTTAGGAACATTATCATGCAACAGACTGTGTGAGAGAAGGGATATAAGTTTAGCATCCTCGTCATAGGTAGCATCACGACTGAACCATAATGCCAGTGTGAGTCTTTCACCATCAGTAATCTGTCAAATGATGTTTTAGCATCAGAAAAGAATCTCTCAAATGAAGTTTTAGCATGAGAGAGAGAGAGAGAGCGAGTTGAATCTACCTCATCAACGGAGTGAGTGTTGCGGCTGTCAGCTGTGTATATCACAACATCCTGCCAAATACGATAAACTAACGAATTGTGATCAAACGTTGAAATTGACTGGACATTACGGCAACTAATAAACCTTTATCGAATTGTTTTTTCCCCCATTATGGATATGCATTTGAGATGTTTGTAAATCTCACCCCTATATTCCCATGCACATACTGTATAAAGAAACTGAAAAATCTCAAGAGCTCCAGTCACTTACCCCACATGATGGAACAATAGTTTCTGGATCGCCATCCTGGAAGTGAAAAAGTCCACCTTTGAAATCATCCACGTAATTGTTTAAATAACAGACTGCCTTTTACAAACAAAATTAGGAAAACCATCAGCAGAATGACTATATGAGAAATTACAAACGATTGCAACAGCACAAAAAAACGTAGCATGTGGTTAAGGAGAGGTTAAAGCAATGGAACTTGCAACAGCCGATTTGAGAAAAAACAATCAAACGAAACCATTCAAAAGATTCATCGGCATTAGTAATGAGTTGACTGAAAGTTGTTATCATACTGCACTTGACAAAGAACAACATTTATGTTTTAACATGAACATCCTTCACAAGGTTGCGCACACACCGCAAAGTGACGCTGTTTGAGATAGGGCCGGTTGTCATCACTATGCCACCCAATGCTTGCTCCTCTACTCCAGCTGAGGAACAAAGACCGGAACGATAAATGAGAAATCATCCCAGCATGCTCCGGAGCTAACTTTTGATTACATCATACTCAATAAATCGCCAATATGTCATCGATATTACCGATCCGATGTCAATACAAAGTTAACAGTCAATAGACGACGCTGACGAAATGGAAAAATGTGAGATATGTAGGGAACGAAATCAAGCCTAAAGTAGGGGGTAAAATGATACTTTTGCGATAGTATGTGGGGAATTTTGATAACAAAGCAGGTAACTTTTTCACCTGATCAAACCGGTGAATTCAACGAAGAGTTCAAACTGGCACCCAAAGAACTCCTCAACCTTCTCCTTCAGTCTCTCTGTGTGTCAGCCAAATATGAAAAACCCAATTTCAAAAACCCTAAACCCTAATAGGACGAAGAAAAAGAAAATGGGAAATTGAAAAGAGGGGCAGGTGATTGTACCTCTGACGGGGACGAAGGGGATGATGAGGTGGGCGGAATTGGTGGCGATGAGGTGCGAGAGAGTGGTCGAGAAAACATTGGGTCTGTAGCCAACCGTGCAGTTGCTCTTGTGGATGAACTCCAGCTCCTTGCATTCTTGGAGGGAAAGAAAGTTGTGGAGGATGAGGCGGCGGCGACCGCCTTCTTCTGCCTCTCCCATCTCAGTTCTCCGCTACTGGGTGTAAACTGTATAGTGTAAACAGAAGACGCAACAAATTGACTGAGACGAACAAGAGTTTCTAACTGCACCCAACTTTTACCATAGTTACGATTTACTACTTGAAAAAAGAAATTTTGAAGGGTCGACAACAATCGAAAGTATTTTTTTTTTCTCCACAATCTGATCTGAACTAATTCAAGAATAAGACTGCATGCGATATACGCACCTTTCAACCTAGCAAAGCAAAGAGTTTTTGGGTTTTGGATCCCCCCATGTGAACTAATTCAAGTTAGTCACAACTTTAAATTCACATTTTCATAATTTAGATTAGGTTAGAATTTACTTCAATGAAAACGTAAGAAAATTCTTGAAAACCAGTTAGGTGTATTAAAGGAGAGATTCTTCTGTCCAGTTTCGAACTAGGGCCAGAGTAACGCTGGAGAGACTAAATCTAGAGACTAAAATTACAAATTAAATTATGTGTCATCAATAGAAATGAGCACATACATCAATGTTGAAATAATAAATCAAACATCAACTTCCATGCTCTTTAGTTTTCCTCGAGCCAAATAAGAAGTCGAGGGTGGTGTGGTTTTTTTGTGTTTGGGTCGTAGGCTTGACACCGTCCGATTTCATATGTAGAAGAGCAATCAAATCAGATGGAGAGAGACGCGTCAAAAGTTGAGAAGAAAAGATGGGAAGGAAGAAGAGGAAAAGATGGATGATTCATAATGTGGTTTGCTTTGCAACTACTAGTGTAAGAGTTGATGTGACATAAGATTAACCAAAAAACAAAAAGAGGAAAAGGGATGATCTCTCAATCCATCCTCCCAAAGAGAATCGATAACTTCTTCCGCCTGTTCCTCTTGCTTACTACGATTTTAGCTCCACTCTCGCCGCTCTTTACATTAGTTTCCAACTCTCGTTGCAGTTTGCAGCCTCTACTCTGTTTCTCCTTAACCTCTCTCTCTCTCTCTCTCTCTCTCTCTCTCTCTCCCTCCTCCTATACTGCTCCGGCTTGATTGCTTGCTGTCCTGTCGGAGTTCTGATCTTCTACGACTGCTCTTCCACTGTCACTTCCATTGCACTCGTGTCTTTCAGCTTTCCCATCCGATTTTCCTCTTGGAGAAGGTGTGGTGCTATGGTTGGATTTTGCAGACCCGTCCTCTTTCTCTATCTGGTGAGGAATCTCAACAGCAGGGCTCTTTTGAGTTGCAGTATAAGGCAGCTGTTGAGGAGCTGATGAGTTACCCGAACCTGGGGGAGGGAGGAAAACTCCAGTGCCAGGTAGAGGGATGCGAGGCGGAGGATGCCTGGGAGCTGCTGCCCATCCAGCTGAAACAGGTGGCATGGGAACTGCTGTGGCAAAAGGTATTGCTGGTCCTACCGGAGCTGGCACAAACAATGGCTGGATGCCATTTGGAGGTGGAAGTTGGGACTGAATTGGTGGGGCTGGCAAAACACCAGTTGTTGGAACTGCTGCATAGTGCTTGGGACCAGCAGGATGCCGGATGTGACTTGGAGATCTACCAGATGCTGGACCCCAGTGAGATGACTGAGCTGGAGTATGTCCAGGAAAGCGTTGACCATCGCTCATCGTAGATTTCTTTGGTTGAGACTTTGTGAAAGTAACAAGTATGCGTTGCCTTCGGATGGAAGGTATTGCATGTTTAGCAAAATCTGTGGATTTCCCTTGCAGCAAAAGGAGGGATCTGCAGCGTTCATGATCAAACACCTTACGTCAGGAATCTCAAATGAAAGTAAGCAGCCTTTAAGTTATAAATGATGGCACGATTTCATATACAAGGTAAAAAGAAAGGACAAGACAATTGCATATGGATGTGAGAAAACTATGCCATGATCCTGAATATTCAACTCATATTCTTCCGGCATGCAAAGGCAACAAGGAAAAATGTGTTCTATTAGTATGAATAATGAATCGATCTCTAACGGATGTGATAGAGCTGACTTCTAAAAAAGCTACAAGTATTACTAGGTCATCAGATTTCAACATTTCACCGCTAAGTAACCTTAACTTGATTCCGATATTTTTAAACTAGTACTACTCGGCCTACAATACTTTATTTAGAAAGATGACAATAAACAAAGTACATAAAAGAGAAGCGGCAGCAAACCAAAAAGAAGTTCACACTGAAGAAGATAAATATTATCAAATGAGAGCGGTCAGAAAGGCTACCCAGGTGTAAGAGAAAGCTTGAGGGAGCCTCTATACTCCCCAGGATGGTCTGATATTAGTACTCTCCCAAAAGTCATGTCACATTCTGTCAGTAACAGAACGCAAACAGGCCTTCCAAACCAAGGTGGCCACATGTGAGGGTGTGAATGATCTCCCTACAAATAATCGTCACAAAATTTCATAAACATTATGACTCTTAGAAAATTGTGCAATTATAGAAACCTAGAAGAAGATCCAGTAAACCAATATCAACCTCGTTATAAAAGTCAATGATACAAGAGTCTGGCTTCACAGTCGTAACTTGCATCCCAACCAAGCGATCTATAACATCCTGCAGCAAGGAAGGGATGGCTTCTATTCTCCGATCTACAGATTTCAATTATAGAAAAATCAACAAATGGAATTTGAATAAAATGTGAATAGACATTTCCTTATATTGGCAAAAATTAAAAGACCAATGTAATTTGCAACATGCCTTTGGAGGTTCCTGCAGAAATTTCATCTTCAGATGGAGCATCCATAACAGGTAGGCCCAATTGAATCATTTCTCTTCCATGTCCCCTCATGGGCCTCTTTGAGACCACATAAGTCTGACCTGCTTCGCATAGAAAAAGAGAGTATATATTATTCGCAAACGGCTTTTCATATGTAAGCCCTTGATATAATATCACACTTTACAGAAAAAACACTTCAAACTCAATACTTTAGAGAAAAACCCTACTTTATAACACCAAAGGAAATTCACAACTAGAATCAATTATAGCACGAGAAGTGGAGAGATGAGGGTGTTTTCTCCAATTGGGCTCTCGAAGTGTTTTTCTTTAAAACTTAAAGTTGTCAGGTGTGCTTTCTAGTTTACCAAAAATAGTACTCTACTTGGAGTTAATGAAATTATGAAACACAAACTTTACCAAAATTTGATTAGAAATTAAATAATAGTATTTCCCTGGCATGATGTGCACACACCCACACAAATAACATATAGACCATAGTGTAGAAACAATAATACCAAACACAAGTGATATTGGAATCGCTAACACTAACTAATACTAGCATTTTGAAAACTTTCTCAAAAGGTTTTAGGGGTAAAACAACCAATAATCTTGCAGGTTAGGATGGAAAGGATCTAAGGAAAATGTAAGAATAAAACAACATTCAAAATGTTAAAACTAAGCCATCCAAATCCTCTCCTATAAAAAGAAAAGGGAACAAAAAAAGTCTGCGAGGGAACGAGAGATCCTCAACAAATAATTAAAAAACAATATAAGTTCAGGCAATCATTTATTTGATCGCTTATTGAACCCTTTGCTTTGAGCTAAACAGTGACACAATTTTTTTTAAAGACCATTTCTTAAAGCAAAGGGTTCAATACGTGTTCAAAACAAATTATTGAATCAGCCCAAAGAAATAACAGGTGGAGTAAGCTTATGTAGTTTGAAAATATAAAACAAAAACCACTAGATACACCTATAACCTAAGACTAGTTTAATTGGAAGGTACATGACAAAGATGTTGACCAAAACTAACATGAGACACAACTACATTAAATATTTGAATTTAATAGGAGATAGTAATATTGTAAGGAAAGGCAAGAATACATGTGGCAGATTAAATATGCTTAGCACATGGGTAAGGATGATTGTGATGATTTGATCAGCTCAAATGGTGTTTAACTACCAAATTCAAGACAACACATGGCGGATTTATGTTTAGTACTGGAATCAACCACAAGTTTTTCATACAAAGGATTGTTAAACTCGCCTTGAAATTGTCCTCTTTTCCCTGCAACCCTTAAATCATTAGCCAAAGAAACAAGTTTGGAGACTTCTGTGTCACCCAGTAATCCTTCAAATAATTTCAGTCCATCGACCACATTAACCTGAAAAGGAAACGTTAGAAAATCTACTGATTCATAACATACTTCAAGCTAAAAAGACAGTATCAAATGAGGAAACTACCGTCTTTCCATCTATTAACTCGTTGCCAACAAAAGTTTTAGGAACAACGGGAAGGTTCTGCTTTGCATTCTGAATTTGGATAGAATGTGATTCATTCTCTGGAAAAAGATCACATAATCCCAAGTTTAAATACAATAGTAGAAGAAATAGAATCAAATAAAACCACATTTTGAAGCCATGTCAGGATAGATTTGGAGTTGATGTACGTATTTTAGTAGGCAATAGAGAGTGAGAAATATTATGGCAAACCATGAATTGGGATGAACAATTCTCAACATATTTACCCTAGGGTAAATCATCTAAAGCACATGCTAAAGACGGAAATATAAGAGGTATCCCACACGGTAGGCTCCCCATGCCTTAGTAATACTTCCTAAAAAGATCTATATTCCACATCTAAACCTTTCCCCCAGACTAAAACCCCCAAAGTAATGAAAGAAAGGTAAACTAACAAAGTGTGTTACCTTTAGAGCTTGAGGTGCATCCATCTCCTCCCGCAACTTCAGGTTCTAAATTGCAATATATAGTCTGCTGTGAATTCCCTGAACTCCTTAATCTGCTATCTTCTTGAGCTTTTGTAAGAGCATCTGTAACAGCAATCATAACTGAATTACAATAAGGTTTACAACTGAAAATTATCCAAATCTGTATACTGCAGATAGAACACAGGCATATTAAAATGAATTTTGCATGTGTATGCAATGCAAATAGTTCAGAGACAGGCTACTACTTTTTTACAACTTTTAAGACTCTGCACTTACCCTGCAGTGATTTCCTAGTTTTCAGAGAGCAATCTCACCTGGTGAAACACTTTCCTTTTCAGGTCACAACCTATGAATTTCGAAATCACTAAAACATAGTTTCTCGACCATTTGTGAATGCCAATTTAAAAAAAAAAATTCCTAACATATTCAAGACAAGCTTGATGTTCTTCAAAAGATTTAAGACTTTTTCGTTCAGCTTTAAAGCTCGGACTTGATTACCATCAACCAGCAGTTACTATATTTGTTCAAATGAGCACCAGCAGTTACTATATTTGTTCAAATAGCACGAAATCACCAATCCTAAGCCCAAAAGTTACCTTTTTTCTCTCCAGCAGGCGCTAAACCCTTATCATCCAACTTCCCAACCTCGCCACGGGGCTTAACTTCCTCAGCTGCATCGCTTCCCCGCTCAACTTTCTCCGAAGCAACAAGCCCCGAAGAATTCCCATCATAACTATGAACCTCTGTCCTAAAATTATGTCCTTCCTTGAAATGCTCAGCCCTCTGTTGGTCCTTGTTAAACCCCGAAGCGGATCTCTTATACTCCTTGGTCCCCACTTTTACAGGATCATATTGCATCTGCTGCCTCCTCCAGGCAACATGTTGCAGTGCATATATCACCTCCGCAACGGAAAAGTACTGTTGCATAAGAAGCACGGGGTTCCAATTGCACCTCCTCTGCTGAATACACCCGATAACGACGTCATACTCGCCTGGCTCACCAACTGCACGTAAATGGTGGCAAAGGGCGTCTATAATGGCATTTGCTGCTGCGAATTCTCCGCGCAACCACGAGATGAACCCATCACGCTCATCCGGGAACCACTGATGGGGGTGCTGGTGGATGTCGCCGCCTCCAACGGCCGCACCGCCACCACCACTAGGAAACTGCATTTTGTCCGATAAAACCACATTCCCCGACGGCATTGTCATCAGAACCCACTACACCAAACTCACTACTAAGTCTACTATCACTTACAAAGCATGCCTCAGTAACTCCCAGATCCAATAAATCAAACCTACGGCTATATCCCAAACCCCACAAAATTCAAGCAGATCGCACCAAATTAAACCCCTACTCTAGCACGAATCAGCTTAAAGACCACCACTTTCTTAAATTTTCCCACTTTTAGAATAATAAACCCTTAAAATTTCTCAAGAACAATGCAAAACCTGAGATGGGTTCCACTTAAATTGTTCAAATATCGCACCGATCCAACGAAACAGCTGGGTTCAAGCGAACTGAGGTGAAGAATCGGAGCTTGGTCAACTAGTCAGATCTGGGAAATGGGGTTTGTGGGAATTGAAAGCAGAATTAAAGGGCAGTCGTTTTCTCTACGTGCATATTCATTTGGGAACTGACGAGTGAGTCTCTGAGTGGCGTACAGGTTGGGGTGGTGGGGTTTGGAAGAGGAAGAAGAATAAGATCTAGGTTTTGGTGGAAATTGTTAGTCTCTGCGCGTGTAAAATGAGGGGGAAGGTGACGAATGGCTTATTGAGCACGCATTTGGTCTAAAATGGTGGCTGAGAAACCCTCCCTCCCTCTCTCTCTCTCTCTCTCTCTCTCTCTCTCTCTCTCACCTTGACGAGGGAGCTCTGTCCTGTCAGTGTGGAAGGAACCAATAGAGCATGAGAGCATATCTTGACTGTAGGGGTATTTTGGTCATTGCGTTAGATTAGTACTTTAAATTCTTAATAGGGTTTAGGTTATGACTTGTTTAGAACCGCTTTTAAAATAACTTAGAAATAATTTTTTTAAATTAATTTTTAATAAAAATATAAGTGAATTCTAGAATTCAATATTTTAGAAATGTGTTTCTTCTAAAAAACTTTTTAAATGCTTTTAGAATCGAATTTTTTTTAAAATTCTTTCTATCATTTTAAAAATACTTACAAACAAGTTGTTAATCTTATAGCTTAAGATTAATGAGCTGCTTACAAACCCAAAGAGTCCACAAATTTCTTCTCTTTTTGTTTTGGTCAACAAATATTTCAGTTTCGTCACTTTTGTAACAACTATTTGTTGATAAACTAATTTTAGAAGTTTCTAATTTTTGGTACCTGAAATTCTAGTCTGGTCTAGTATATACATTTGCACATGTACTTATGACAATACAACAATCTCAATTCGCTTGAATTGTGTTATATGTGAACAAATTTGCATTATTCTCAATTGCAAGAGATACCGATATGGATATGATTTTGTACTCATAGTGTAGTACTGGCTAAATTTAAACTCAACTTAATTCAACAACTTTCATGTTTTTTCCTCTCTAAACTCGTATAAAAGGTGATTACTTTATTTGAATCTTGCGTTTGTTTGTACATGAGTCGAGTGTCAGTAAATATGGCACTTACAGTCAAAATTATACGTCATAAACCAAAGTACAGGGAAGGAGAAAGAGAGAAGATTGTTGCAGATTCAAAGCTAAGGGCATGACTTTTTTATTTTTTATTTTTTCCCTCTAGATAAGATTTTTTAATTGTTTCATTTGTTTCAGTCTCTTGATTAACATAATTAAACATGGTGTGTATGGCGTGAAAAAAAATATTTTTTCCCCTTCTTCAAAATAGAATCTAAATTTACCTACCCATAAAAGAGCTGGCTGTCAATAGTGTAATTGTCGGAACTTAGTTTAAGAGCCGCATGGCCGTCTTCGCAAATTTTTCAAAAGGGAAGTTGGGTAAGTTTTCATGGACCTGAGTTTGAAAAATAGACCACACATATTATCTGTCGTATTTTAAAAGAGATTCGATGGTGATTTTATTACAGTAATCCATCTTTTTGGATTTTTAAAAAATTTGCAGAGGCATTTCAATTTTTTCCGTGATTTGATGTATGCGTATGATTGTCCATAATTTTGCATAACAACGCTAGCTTTGTTTGGATCTTCACCAAATCTACTCAAATTTTGCTGAATGGAGAAAGCTCCTTTTTACTTCCACCCCAATGTTTCGATTTTTTTTTTTAAATACTTTAAATTTAACTGCATGATGATTTTTGAAATATTCTCAAATATTATGTGTTGCTTAGCCTTTAATTTTTCTTTTTCATACAAACTTGTTACTTAAGACGTTGTAATTAAGGTAAGACTAGCATCTTTTTGTTCGAACGATATTGGTATTGGGAGAATTCGAACTCAAGCTTAAAATGCAAGGAAAAATGTTATTCTCCAAAAAAGTTACAAGCTCTTAGTGAATATTGTTGATGCACAAAATCAGTGAGGACTTTGGTACAACAGAAAGTGTCAAGTTTGTGACCTTCGCTAGATTGCTC
>JAOTRO020168486.1:0-12669 GCA_028566515.2 Pyracantha coccinea | reverse complement strand
TATATAAATTTGTTTCAGGAAATTAATTTTCAAGGTGAAGGATCAATATTGCATTATGGTCAACAACTTAAACACTGCACATTGGGTCCTGTGTGGAATCAACTGAAGTTATCTTGCGACTTTTCGAACGCTCGCTACGAAGTTTGTTAAAAGAGTCCAACCGCAGCCCATTCTACACAAATCCAGAAAATTCTAGCACCAAAGTCGGTGCATCATGCAGGCATATCAATATGCTAGGTAATTCTAGCATTATCCTATTAAGTCGGTGAGTATGTGTGTATAATCATGTGCTAGAAAGTTCTAGCAGCTTGTACAATATGTGTCTATTATGAAAAGCCGTATGTCGGTGCAGTGTGTACATGAACATGCACTAGAAAGTGCTAGTGAAGTCGGCAAGCATGTGGCTATTACGAAAAGCCATATGTCAGTGCAGTGTGTGCATGAACATGCACTAGAAAGTGCTGGTGAAGTCGGCAAGCATGCCTATAAATAGGTGTGTGTGTGTGTGCGCGCGCGCGTTGCTATGTAACAACCAGAACGAAGTAGGCAATCAATTAAGAAGACTAAGTGATAGTGAGAAGTAGGAGTAGTCTTGTGAAGAATGTGTGTGGTCTAGAGTTTGTTTCTAGAAAGTGAGTGAGTTTCATTGCTTCTAAAGTGTCTTTGAGAGTTTGTTGTGTTGTAATATTTTGTGTGTGTAATACAAGTAATTTGTTTACTTGTTTTGTCTCTCCAACACTTGTGTTAGAGTTGTGTACTCTAATCTTTCTTCAACAATTGGTATCAAAGCGGTACGATCAGGGACTGTCTCTATTGAAGCTTTTGAGAATCGTGAGAAGTTTAGTACTTTGCAAGATTATTGGTTAATCTTGTTCGGCTTATTGAAGCTCTGCCGACACGATGGGAGACCTTCAAGTTGTTGGAGGAATCAAGAAGTTGAACAACAAAAATTACAACACATGGGCAACGTGTGTCGAATCTTACCTACAAGGCCAAGATCTTTGGGATGTCGTAGGCGGTAATGAAATTACACAGCCGGAGGAAGACACTAGCGGAACTTTGAGGAAGTGGAAGATCAAGGCAGGTAAAGCAATGTTCACCTTAAAAACCACAGTTGAAGATGACATGTTGGAGCATATACGGAAGGCCAAGACACCAAAAGAAGCGTGGGACACCTTCGCCACACTCTTTTCGAAGAGGAACGATACAAGACTGCAGCTTCTCGAGAACGAGTTGTCATTGGTGGCCCAACGAGACATGACGATTGCCGAATATTTCCACAAGGTAAAGTCTATTTGCCGTGAAATTTCTGAATTAGATCCTAGTGCTGCCATTGTAGAATCCAGGATAAAGAGAATAATTATCCATGGATTAAGACCCGACTATCGAGGCTTCGTTGCCGCTATACAAAGATGGCCGATCCAACCATCACTTGTTAAGTTTGAAAATTTGCTTGCCGATCAATAAGCTTTGGCAAAGCAAATGAGAAGGGTCTCGTTAAAAGGTGAGGAGGAAGCACTCTACACCAAAAGTAAAGGCATCTTTTAAGCAGCGTGCTAGTGGTATATCGAAAAGAAATGGTGATAAGGAGAAAGGTCACCGGAATGAGGGGAGTTCTCAGCAAGAGGGATCTCCAACGTATCACGGAAACCGTGGTCAGTCTCAAAATAATAAAAGGTTTGAGGGAAAATGTTACAATTGTGGAAAGAAGGGCCACATGGTGAAGGATTGTTGGTTCAAAAAGCCTGCAAAAAGTAACGTCGCCAACTGAAAGAAGAAAATTGAAGATGATTGGGACGTTGTTGCGTTTTTAGCCCTGGAGAAAGAATGGGCTGAAGCATCCGTTGCTATGGAGAAGCAAAAATTAGCTCTCACACCAGTAAGTCCGGAGTCAATTGACTACCAGAATGATTGGATCGTGCATTCAGGCTTTTCAAACCATATGACAGATGATGAGAAAAAGTTACAAAGTCTGATTGAGTACAAAGGAGGCCGCTTAGTGGTGACGGCTAACGACTTGAGGCTACCGATTGCTCACATCGATAAGACAGTAATTAAGCCTCGATACAACACTAACCATGTTTCACTTCAAGATGTCTACCATGTTCCAAGTATGAAGAAAAATCTGCTTTTAGTGCCTCAACTGACATCATTAGGAAATTATGTCTTGTTTGGTCCACGAGATGTGAAGGTGTATCGACACCTCAAGATCTTAGGAACGCCAACAATGGAGGGACGGCGACTGCAGTCAGTCTATGTAATGTCAGCAGAAACTACATACGTAGACAAGACAAGGAAGAACGAGACAACAGATTTATGGCACATGAGATTGGGTCACGTTAGCCATTACAAGCTAAATGTGATGATGAAGAAGTCAATGCTTAAGGGGCTACCTCAACTTGACGTGAAAACAGACACGGTTTGTGCAGGATGCCAGTATGGTAAAGCACATCAACAACCATACGAAGAGTCGAAGTTTAAAGCGAAATAGCCATTGGAGTTAGTTCACTCCGATGTGTTCGGGCCCGTCAAACAACCATCGATAAGTGGGATGCGATACATGGTGACGTTCATTGATAACTTCTCCAAGTATATGTGGGTTTTCTTTATGAAAGAAAAATCTAAAACATTTTCAAAATTTAAAGAGTTTAAAGAGACAGTTGAAGGAGAAGTGAGAAAGAAGATCCGTTGCATACTCACGGATAATGGAGGAGAATATACCTCAAATGAGTTTTCCCAGTATCCATGAGAATGTAGAATACGTCACCAGTTCACATGTGCTAACACGCCACAACAAAATGGCGTAGTGGAAAGAAAGAATCGACATCTTGCAGAGATATGTCGAAGTATGCTCCATGCCAAGAATATACCAGGAAGGTTTTGGGCCGAAGCAATGAGAACTGCAGCTCATGTGATCAAT
The DNA here is from genome assembly GCA_028566515.2 of Pyracantha coccinea. Taxonomy (NCBI): domain Eukaryota; kingdom Viridiplantae; phylum Streptophyta; class Magnoliopsida; order Rosales; family Rosaceae; genus Pyracantha; species Pyracantha coccinea. The sequence continues at coordinate 9,749 of JAOTRO020168486.1, read as the reverse complement.
AGGCTTCCTCAACCAAGGTTAGAATTTATTTCACCCTTTGAGAAACTGTGGGATATAAAACCTACAGTTAGTTACTTTCGAGTATTTGGCTGTGTATGCTACGTATTTGTTCCAAGTCACTTACGTAGCAAGTTTGACAAGAAGGCAGTCCGATGTATCTTTGTGGGATACGACAGCCAAAGAAAAGGGTGGAAATGTTGTGATCCTACAACTGGAAGATGTTACACATCACGAGATGTGGTGTTTGATGAAGCATCTTCTTGGTGGTCTTCAGAAAAGGAGGCGTTGCCTGATTCGAGAGAGATAGAAGATAAGTTGCAGCAAAAGATGGGGGAGCAAGTTGTTCGAATCCAGTCAAGACCAGATGAGTCTGATGATTCACTTGATGGTGATGATGTCGAGCAAGCAATACCTCAAAACCCTTGGCAAGCTGGCGTATATCAACAACCAGAAGAAGAAAGACATAGTGAAGTGGAAGTATCGACTCCACAATCACAACCAAGGAGGTCAACAAGAATCCGGAAGCCAAATCCTAAATACGCCAACTTAGCCATAGAAAAAGAAGCAGTTGAACCTGAGTGGCTCAAAGTTGGGAGAAGAGGTCATTGCAGCAGAGCCAAATCAAGCTTGGAATCTAGTGCCATACGCTTCCAGACAACTCAAGAATCACGAGATAAACTACCCCACTCACAATCTAGAGCTCGGAGTGGCGGCCTTTGCTCTAAAGATCTGGCAGCATTACTTGTACAACTAGAAGTGCCGCATCTTCACTGATCACAAGAGCCTGAAATATGTATTCACTCAGAATGAACTGAATTTGAGGTAAAGAAGATGGATGGAGCTCATTAGTGATTACGACTGCACTATCGAGTATCACCTTAGACATAGCAGATGCACTAAGCCGGAGATCTCATGGACAGCTTGCCTCCCTTCGAGCTATCCATGGCCCACTACTATTTTCTCTTTGAGAAAATGGCATTACCATGAAACCAGACTCGCATGGAGCCTTGTTAGCACACTTCCAGGTTAGCCCTGTTTTTGTGGATATGGTTAAGGAAGCACCACAATGCACACAAGGCGTGTCTGTTGGGGCTAAAAGATCGTCTAGTCGACTCACTGCTCGAGCCCTTACTAGATGATCCTGAACTCTGACCCTGTCGTTTGAATGAATAAGAGTGTCTAGGGCCAAAGGGGTTAGAAGAGCTAGCGAGTTCCCTCATACTCCAGGATCGGAAACCACGACCCCTCTGATTCTAATTCCCAGGTCAGTTCTGACTCCGGGGCTAGTTCTTAATCTGAGGCTGATCCTGATTAAGATTGTCCCATATCGACTGTTTGATCCTCAAGCACGTCTCAATCATCTCCTTGTAGAATCGATGCCTTTGTGCAGCTACAAATTGGCGATATTCCGGGTTCAAGCCAGTCTATAACTAAATCATCATTTCCCTATGGTTCCCATAACTCCCCTCATGGTGTCTCGATTTTTCAAAGCGTGTAAATCATTTAATTGAAAGATGTGAAATTCTGTTTGTCCGGGTGTCTGTTCGTAACTTCGTATGGCTTTATTTCAAAGTTCTATTATTGTTATATACTAATGGTAATTTTCCCATTTGTTTTTTTGTTTATATTTTGTAAAAAATAAAAACTGGATAAAGAGTTTTGTCTATATGATGCACTTCCAAGAAATGTGTAGCTATTACATGATTACCATGCTGTACTAGATAGTCAAGCATTCACACATAGTAATTAGCCGCTTACTACCACTAAATATGGTTACTACTTAAGATAATTGCTTCTCTGCTAGTCTGCTGCAATCTTTCCCTTCATGAAGCAAACTAGTTTCGATCTCCGGGGGTTGTGGAGCTCACGGGTTCTGCAGGGTTAGTTCTCAGGTCATGGAGAAATCTTGTTATTTTCTGTACTAACGCTTCATTGTCCTCCTGTTGACTTTCTGGGGCAGGAGCAGTTTTTGAATTCTGTCATGCATGAAACCAAAGAAGAACAAGAACTCAATCGCATTGCGCATTAGCATGCACATAATTAAGATTTAGAAGATAAACTAATAGAAATTAGCCAAGAGATTTTACGGATGATACCTTTCGTCACTTAGGCAGTTTGCTCCCGGTGTCCATCATCTCAACCAGCTCATCAAACTGAAGAACAGAGATTAAACCGAAGATTAATCGTAATCAAAACTTAGGTCTAGTATGTATAAAAATGGAACAAAGCCGTCGTTCCAAAAAAGAAGAAAGGATGCTTGAAACGGTAATTATCTGACTAATACCGATTTACAAACAATGTTAAATTTAGATTAAGGATTTAAGATACATTGCATACTGTACCTGTTTTACTATTTTTTAATAAGTCCTTGCACAGAGGCATAGCCTTTTTTCCTCCTCAACTTCCTTATTAGACATAGTCTCTCAGACCCTTCTCTCTTCGGGACAAATTGTTCAAGAAAACAGCAAGGGTTGAAACCTATATATAGTAATGGTCAAGGTGCTCAAAGAGCAAGTTAGTTGTGGTTTCTTAAACCTTACACCGCCATTACCGTCTTAACTGTTGTTCTACACCGCCACTCACAAAAAGGGAGAAGATACCATTATCAAGCCCGCCGTTTCATCTCTCTTACACTTTGGAAGCTAACCTTGTGCTAATCACACATGGAAGTTGAGACATAGGCTAACGTAAGAGTTCAACACTTGCCAAAAAGAAAAATATACATCTTCTTAGAAAAATGCACTCCGTTACATGTTATAATTATATTTTTTGAACAACTTAATGTACATTATTTTTATTCATCAACCGCCGTCCATGAGATTTTTACATTACATAACTTAATGTACAGTGTCGAAATCTAGTATATATGTATGGGCATAATGTAATTTTTCTAAGAATAATTTAGGAGATGGAAGCATAATTATTTGGTCCTTAACCTGAAAAATGCTTCCATATAAACCATGGAAAATTGGTTTCAATGTGGAATTCATGACTTGTGATTATCTTTTGGAAAGAAAAACTACTGATTGTATTTTGCCAACCGATTTGTCTTCTTTCACACCTGTTGCACTTCAACCGCTAATTCCATGAACAAAGACCAACAACCCTTTTGTCATTTTCAACAATAATCATAGATGCTTTAACAGATTACATGATTATCTGTATCAAAACTTTCACTATTAAAGTAATTCTAAAGAGTCTTTCATGCAATAGATATATGGAAAGAATAGAGGAAATGACATGGGTATATTCATGTACGGCTAAGTTTTTTTATTTTTTTTTTATTTTTTGAACAAACCATATTATCTATGCTAAGACTATCTCTAACTGAGGGCTGGCCAAAGGGCTCGGTTGGAGACGGTTTTCGGGCTATTTTCGGCCATCTGGCCCTCTGGACCCTTCAGTTGGAGATGGCCTAGAGGAGTGGAGATGGTTTTCAGGCTATTATCTATACTAAGACTATCTCCAACCGAGGGCTGGCCAGAGGGCACGGTTGGAGATGATTTTCGGGCTATTTTCGGCCATCTGGCCCTCTGGACCCTTCGGTTGGAGAAGGCCTAAAGGAGTGGGGGCATTCAAGTAAGTTAATTTAGTTGTAGGGTTTGGGGTTTTGGGTTTTGGATGATGACACTATAAACTATGAGAGCGGTACTACTGCAGTTGAAGAAAGTAACATGAAGGGTGTGTACATACCCTTTTTTGTCATTTCCCTCTGCTTTTCTCAAAGATGATGTATATTTTCATTAAATGAAAGTTTCTTTAGAACTACTTTATTAGCAGTTGCGATGCGAATAATTATGTAATCAGTTAAAGGGTTCTATTTTGAAAAATGACAAAAAGGTTGTTTTTATTTTACCATAGAATTGAGGGTTGAAATGCAGCAACTGTGAAAGAAGACAAGTCAATTTGCAAAATACAATCAGTGGCTTTTGTTTCAAAAGGATAAAGTAAAGGAAATTTTATTTGAACCCTGATTTTGTATCTCTACACCCAACTTAAAAATTTATCTATGGAATATCCAATTTTACCCTTAAATAAATAAATTAAAATCAATCATTTTAAAACCCTAAACCCACTTTAAAAGAAACACTTTTTTTTTTTTTATCTCTACACCCCCTTCATATTTTCCGGTAATCCAAAGCTTAGGACATCCCTGACGACTTCAACGACCACCATTCCATCTTCTCTTTACCTCTTGAATGAAGAGAAACCACCACAACACTCTGCATGAGCCATCATTGAAACTGCCGCTGCTCTATTCTCTTCCATCAATTACCCTCCCCACCGGCATCTCTCTCTTTACCAATCAATTGGAACCTGTAATTCTTTTATCTTTCTATCATCCTCGGTGTTGGCAGCGAAGCCGACAGAGCATTGTTCCCAATCCATCAACGTCAACCGTTTGTAATTTGCGTAACATAACTATATTCTATCTGGTTTCTACGCAGAAGATAAAAGATCCAATAGTAAACTTTCATATTATGAATTAGGATGAACATAATTATAAAAATAATACGGAGTACATTAAGTTTTAGTGGTAATTCTTCCCAATGGATTCAATTCATTTGGATCATACAGTGCATGAGATTTTTGAGTATTTTTCTCATTACCCTAATTTGTGGAGGCAATTGTCTATGACGACAACGGCGCATTGGGTTCATCAGGAAAAAAAATGAGGGGTGTAGAGATAGAATAGTGTTGTTGCTCTTCGGGTGAGTTTTGAGTTCTAATATTATTAGTTATCATTTATTTATTTAAGGGTAAATTTGGGTGTGTGATGGACAAATTTTATAAGTTAGGTGTAGAGATACAAAATCAAGGTTCAAATAAAATTTCTCATAAAGTAATCATACTTCATGAATTCCATATTGAAACCAATTTGCCATGGTTTATGGAAGCATTTTTAGGTTAAGGACCAAATAATTATACTTCAATCTCTTAAATTATTTTTAAAATGAGTACATTAAGCCCATACATAAATATTAAATTTTTACATCGTACATTAAATTGTGCAACCAGAAAATCACATGGACAATGATTGATGAATAAAAAAGAACGTCCCTTTAAGTTGTTCAAGAAATATAATTATGATTGTGATGAAGTGCATTTTTCTAAGAAGATATATATCTTTTTCTTTTCTTTTCTTTTTTGTAAGTGTTTAACTATCTTGTATCTGTATTTTTGTGTGAGATTAAAAGATTAGGCAATTTCTTACACGATTTGAAACGATACAAAAATAACTGTTTCAGGTCAACACGTTATCTAATCGGGTCACAAATTAAGAACTCGTTAATAATATGTTCTTAACAGGTTTATCCATAGGTAACCGGTTTCAACTTTATAAGAAAAAAAGTTAGTTTGATAATTTTAAACTAATAAAAAAAACCTTACTACAATAGCCACAATATTTAATCTCACATAAGTGAGACTAAAAAAATTTCAAAGCACATTAAAAATACCATAATTTAAAAATACTAAAGCCCCACTAAAAATTCAAAATAATTAATTAACAAGTGTGGCAAATGTAAAAAAAATATGCAAACACTCGTGATCGCATCTTTTACGCTTTGATGATTGGTGCATCATTGTTTGGATTTTTAAAACCCTACAACAACATTTTTAGGAGAGTTCAAAATAAATAAAATTTCATAATAATTAATGTAAAAGTGCGAAAAATGTGAAAAGAATATACAAATGCTCATGATTGCATCCTCCACGTTTAGACGATGTTACATAGTCGTTTAGGTTTTTAAAACCGTCCAAACCCTCATGAATAGTGTAAGATCCCACATCGCCCATGGGTGAGGATCCTGTAAGCCTTATATGTATATTCTCATCTCTACCTAGCACGAGGCCTTTTGGGAGCTCGCTGGCTTCGGGTTCCATCGAAACTCCGAAGTTAAGCGAGTTCGCGCGAGAGCAATCTCATGATGGGCGACCCACTGGGAAGTTCTTGTGTGAGTTCCCAGAAACAAAACTGTAAGGAAGTGGTTGGGGCCCAAAGCAGACAATATCGTGCTACGGCGGAGTCGAGCCCGGGATGTAGTGGGGGCTCAGGCCTGGATGTGACAACTTACTTATGTACCCACTTATGATCAATATATTTTTACTACACAACATCAAAATTAAAATCGTTCATTTTTTTTATCATCTTATAAAGATCATCTCTTCAAAATAATTGGACAATTAATCGTGAGGATGATACTTGTTACATACCAAAACCGTCAATTTGTTTGACACACATAGATGACTAAACGATTTCCAAACTACATAATCTTTTTTTGAAAATATATATGTTAATCACAACTGAGAATATAAACAATAATCATAAGTGAGTAGAATGAACGGTTAAATTATGATGTTTGTAGAGTGAAAATACATACGTTAATCACAAGTGAGTAAATAAGTAAGTCCCCTAGAGTGGATGCAAGTATTTTTTATTTTTTATTTTGATAGAGATGCAAATATTTTCTAATAAATAAATATATAAGGAAAAGGGTATAAAATAAATTTTATTTTAAGTTATTTTCACTTTTAAAAAGGATAATGCTACCACTTATACTACGGTCTAGTGATATTCCTCTTCACTTGTAAGTGAGAGACTTTATATTTGATTCTTGTCAAAGGCGAATTTAAACCACTAGCCTGTTGTGAAGCTTAGCCCACTCCATCACCCCTTAATGTAGATAATATCATTTGTTCAAAAAAAAAAAGAAGATAATGCTAGGGAAACCAAACTTTTAAACTAAATTTGTACACCAAATGATCTGGTGGTTGATAATTGAATTATTACTTAAGGAGCAATGCTAGGGAGACTAAATTTGGTAAACTAAGTTATATGAAAGTTAATGATTAGATTATTACTTAATCATTAATAAACGTGCTTATTTTCTATTAGTGACACCTTATTTGGTTTGCCAATTTAGTCTACAAATTTAGTTTCCCTAGCATTACTTCTTACTTAAGTATTGATTAACATATTTATTTCCTATTAGCTACATATCATTTGATTTGCAAATTTGGTTTAAAAATTTGATCTTCCTAACATTATCCGTTTAAAAATTTGGTCACATTTATTCTTTTGTATTTCTTCCGCTCTTCTCACTACATTCATTCCTCGTTCCCCATATGCGTTATACGTTCCATGAAAGCAGGAATTCATTTTTTCTCCTTCCCGAGTTCTTAAAAAGGAGGGAGGGCATTAAAAAGACCAACAAACTTTTAAATGTGCCTGTGGATTTTGTAGTAACTGCTTGGAAATAAGCCCTTTCCTAAGTCTTTCTAGGGAAACAAAAGGCAGAAAATATAAATTAAGCCAAGTACTCCCTAGCTATCTAAGTATCTATAGTTCTATATAAACCCTATATCACATTCAGTTGGACGCACACCTCCCCTCCCTAGCTATAGTAGCTCCTCTCTTTTCACACACAATCTCTCAGCTTTCTAAAACCCTAATGGCGATCATGGCCAAAGCCAAGCTTCTGTGTGCATGTGTGTTTCTTCTTGCATTGGTTCTTTCTTCTGGAATCATTTCAACTGAAGCTAGATTGATGAACACCGCAGACCCGTCTAATTCGAATTCCGAGTTTATAAACCAAAAAACCCATCTAATTCCAAACCCATCAACTGAAGCAAGTTGTTGCAGTGAAAGAAGCAAACGCCTTCCGACCCACAACGCCAGGCCACAGTCCTGGTGTTGGTCATGGAAGCCCTCCTGAAGGAGGTTAAACATGTGAATGTCATGTTATTACATGGTGTATAAATGAATAAAGTTTAACTTCCTTGTCCATTATATACTTTTCTGCAGGGTTAATGTCGCGCGTGTAGTTTTGATTGAATTATTGTCTTTGCTTTGCCAAGGATGATAGGCTTTTGAGTTGATCATTTTGCATGGTTTTGCCTCTCAGTCAGCTTCCATGCACGATGATCTCTCCGGCCGATAAAATGTTTTTTCGATCAAGTTATATAACCCGCTCCTCCTCTAAGAAAACATGCACAATTAATGGCTCCTTGCTAATATTCTTTAATAAATTCTTTTGCTTGTCAGACTTTGCCAATTCTAATATACCGGTAAACATATAGGTAAACTGTTTTAACAACTTAAACTACAAATCCTTGCCGCTTTGTTAGTCCTTTAAAAAACAAATACAATTTTTATTTTTCGATTGAGAAATAATTATGAGTTATAGATGGTTTTGCTCATAAAAATCTTATATTCCCAATTTAAACAACATGAAAAGACATGCAATTTCGAGTAAAGTGCAAAATCAAAAGTTAATCGAACGACGTTCCTATAGCTCAATTCTTTTTTTTTTAAACAAACAATATTATCTACACTAAGGGAGAAGGGACTGAGCAGAGTTCGCTTTGGCGAGAATAGAATCAAAGACATCTCATTTACAAGTGAAGAGAAATACCACTAGACCGTAGTATTAAGTGGCTCTATAGCTCAATTCTTAAATCATCCATCCCTTAACACACCAAACCAACAAAGCCTAACCAATGAAATCTATCGTTTGACAAAAAAAAAAGGTCTAACCAACCTAAGCCTTCTACACACAAGAATCGCCACAACTTAGAGGGAAAAAGTCTAGAGGAAAAATTTACAAAACTAAACAAACTAAACCTCCGGTTCGATTTAGTTTAATTTCTTTTCAAATTTCGCTTTCGGAAGAAGACCAAACTAAATTCGTTTAACAAATTAAATCAGATTACAATAAAACACAATATAAATGCCTTGAATTCATGAAAAATCTAGTTCCACATGGTTCTTGCAAAAGTCCTGCTCTCCTAAGGTCCTCATTTTGAGAATTTGTGATGACCAAATGCATATCACCCACAAAATTATATTAGTTAGATCCAAAAGCTTAAAATATTTGACAACTTAATAAACCAAAACAAGAAAATAAGTTTTCTAACAGTTCATAGATTTTAAGTTGGTTTTGCTTTACTAAGTTGTCAAATATTTTAAACCTTTGAATCTAAACTAATATAATCTTGTGGCTGATATGTATTTAGTCCTCACAGGTCTACAAAATGAGGACCTTAGGAGAGCATAACTGATTCTTGCAAACTATATCTAAAAAGTTATAAGAAAGCATGCACAATTGCAAAGCAATGAGCAAACTTCAAGCACTTCGTTGAAAGTCAAGCTCCTCAAAAATTACAAGATTACAAGGATCCATAAAATCGCTAATCCCCGTGTTACACATAGATCATGTGAGAACAAAAACTCATGAATCATATTGAGACATTTAGCACAATGCCTACGAGTCTAACCACATCAATTAATTAATTGTCATTATGCCTAAACACTAAGTAAATTAAGTAGATCCAACAAATCAAATGGCTGCATTCTTTTCATAGGTGATAAAAAGTCTCAGTTTCTACCACGGGCTGTGCCCGTGGTAGAATCATATTGAGACTTTTTATCATATTGGTCTTTTTTCCTTTCTCTTCAGTTATGCATAAATCATGCCGAATACCCAATTCCTTTAAATCTTTACAAAAATTAAGTCCATCCTTTGATTTACCTTTAATATGTAGCAATGTGCCAACAATACTTTCACAAACATTTTTCTTTACACTCATCCTCCTTTTTGTGCCTTTTTGTGTAGTTGACTTTTTTCCCCAATCCCTTCCAGCTGTTTCGGAAGCACATAAAACTTCTTTACCTGTCAATACCCTTGGTTTTTGCCCAATATCATCATTCCCATCAAACCATTTACCCTTCTTGCGAAACTCATGAG
>JAOTRO020168475.1:0-12672 GCA_028566515.2 Pyracantha coccinea | reverse complement strand
TTGTGTTCTTGAGCGTTTGTGTGATCCACGGTCGGATTAATGTTCGTACAAGACCCACCCGGTTTTGTGCATCAACACATGTAATTTTCAAAGTTTATGTAATTAATTATTCATGCATTTATTTATTTATTTTTGTTATGATTTCTTCCGAGGCAAGTACGTAGGGTGGGTTCATATAGTAGCTAAGGCAAACAAAGCAGGTAGAACATTTATTAATAATTTTTTAATTAAAACATACCAAAACTACAACATTTCCTAAACATGGGGAGCTTTTTAAGTGATCAATATTTTAAAGAATTTACATCATATGAAAGATTAATGATTAAATGATAACTTGGTTGTATACAATGAAAAATGAATGGAAATCAATGGTTTAATGATAACTTGGTTATATATAATAAAAAATATATTTGATTCTATTGATAATGATGTTGTGATACGGCGTTCTAAAATATGAACATGTAGTTACTAATTATAAATAAAAGTATATTTAGTTTTTGGAAACTTATTGTTTGTGACCCCATTAATGTAAATTTATAGCTACGCCATTGACTTGGAAGATAAGTTAGGAGAAAGTTAAGTCAAGAGTTTGATTCTTTTTCATTGTGACAAAAAAAAAACAAAAGAAAAAGGGGGTACTGCCATGTTATGAGGGTGACTTAGAAGATAAGTCAGATTTATAAGTCATGTTAAGATGACTTGGAAAATTAGTCGGGATTTACAAGTCATGTTAAGAATTTGATACTCCGGTTGTAACTTGTAACAAACGAAAACCTGTACCACCAGGTGGTTGTTATCAATTCTCCAATGCACAATGCGAGCGAGAGCGTTCAAACGCTCAGTGAGTAGTGTTTGGACACTCACTGGAAATTCAAACATTGATTCGACAGCACTCGAATTGGATAATTATTGATTTTAGTAACACAAATTTGTACTTAGAAATGCACTGGAGTATTTTATGCGTGTTTGGCCAGGTATACCAACAAGTTTGGTTCTTTTCTTCTTCATTTTCGTTTTACATTATTAACGATAAATGGAGCATGGATGTTAGAATAGACTAATTAATGCGGAATTATCTCCGTAATTATAATATATATTATAGAACGCAATTTCCCACTGTATTTAATGTAGGATTCCTACTTAAATAGGGATTAACATAACCTTATATACATGGTATCAATCGTCTAGTTTTTCTCTCTACATCCTAGCGTTTCTTCTCTTTCTTCTCACGTCCACCACAAACCAACAACAAAACCAACAGCAAACTTTTGGCGTCCACCAATTTAGGTTTAGGGGTAACTAGGCTTTGTAGTTTCTTCCTTTGGTTCTCATCTACGTTGCGTCCCATCCCATACAACCAAACCAACAAAAATAAACACCAAAACCCATTCTCTTCTGCGTCACCACATCCAATACCTTTTTCTCCTTCTTGTCCTTTAGCATTAGTTCTGGCCCACATTATGCGTAAGTTATGGCCTCCATCACCAGCCGCCTCTTACCAATGCACCTCAGCCTTTTACTGTAGCCGGCCAACTTCCGCAGTCCTTTCCCCGCCAAATTCAGCAGCCCACTTCTGCAGCCTTTTCTCAGCCCAACTGGCAACTGGCTGTGTTTAGGACCTTGTAAAGGTGGGCTTTATTCTTTGTCTTCCACCGCTTCTGCCGTCCCTGAAGCTTCATGCTGCTGTCTCTTCCATCACTTGGCATCAACGTCTTGGTCATCTAACGTCATCTGTTATGCTTCGTTTTTGTTCTAGTTTGGGTTTTTACTATCAAGGTTGATAAGTCTTTTTGTCCAGCATATGCCCTTAGTAAGTCCACCCAATTACCTTTTTATTCCAATACTAGTATATAGTTTGGGTTCTACTATCAAGGTTGACAAGTCTTTTTGTCCAGCACATGCCCTTAGTAAGTCCATCCAATTACCTTTTTATTCCAATACTAATATATGTGGTTCTTCCCTTTTTTATATTATTCATTCTGATATGTGGATGTCTCTGGTTATTTCTGTTAGTGGTCTTCGTTATTATGTACTTTTCATTGATGATTTTTCCCACTATTCCTGGATTTATCCTATGAAACAAAAATATGAGGTCCTTGATATTTTAAAGTTTTTGTTGCCATGATCCATAACATGTTTCATGCCACTATTATGGTCCTTCAAAGTGACAATGGCACTGAAAGTTAATCAATCTTTTTCTACCTTTTGTCAGGAAATTGACATTGAACAACACTACTCTTGTCCCCACACCCTACAACAAAATGGCCTTGCTAAACGGAAACATCCCCACATTGCCACTCTTATTCGATCTCTTCTCCACATTGCCGGCTTACCCCACACCTTGTGGGTTGAAGCGGCTCTCACTACATTCGTTTTATTAATCTCCTTCCCAGACCCGTTTTAGATTGGACCACTCCTTATCACGTTCTGTTTGGTTATCTTTCCACTTATTCTCATCTTTGTGTCTTTGGTTGTCTATGTTTTTCTCATATAGAACCGTATGTTGCTCACAAGTTAAAGAGTCATTCTAAACCTGTGTCTTACTCGGTTATATTACTCAACATAAAGATTACTGTTGTCTTGATCCCTCCATTTCTTGTGTCTATGTGTCCCGTCATGTTATTTTTAACGAGTCATATTTTCTTTATAGTGATTTTCCAGGTTTCATGTTTTACAAAGTACAAGGAAGTATCAATTACCCAAGCTACTACACCCATTTGTTGCGAAGGTCCATTCAACCTCATCACATAGCCAACACAAAACGTATTCAGCTCATGCCCCTGTGATCATCTCTCGCCTGTACGAATCTTTGGTGCATGCCATACCTCAAAAGGATCATTTTTTGGGCTTGATTTTGAAGCATAGTTTTCCACTCCTCGGCACAGCCCACACACTTTAGCTTCCTTTGCCAATACCCATGGTGTTCCAAGCCCTATTTCACCTGTGGCCCATCTTCTAACTCTACAGGATTCTCAAGCCACTTGCTGGACCTTTCCTGGCCAGCCTACTATGCCTTTGGGCCCATACCAACATCAAGGCACATGCCTCATATCCCAGTGTCCGGCCCTAGCCCAACACGCCTTTGCTAGTCTCAGGGCCCATGCCTATTTCTGCTTCAGACATTACTTAGCCAACACCCACCACCAAGCAATCTGTCCTTACTGGGCCCTCATCATGTGTGTCGTCTTCACAAGTCCCTATATGTTCTTAAAAAGGTTCTGCGCGCTTGGTTTCACTAGATTAGTTTCTTTCACTAATCCATTGGGTTCACTTCGAGTTCTGCTAACTCATCTCTTTTTATTTTTCAGCGTCTCCACGACGTTATTTATTTGCTTCTTTATGTGGATGAGGTTGTGGTCGTTGGTAGCTCTTCAGCACTACTTACTCAGTTTGTCACTCTTTTTGGCCAGCAATTTGACATCAAGGATCTCAGTTCCCCCAGTTATTTTCTCGGGTTACAGGTCACTCGTGACTCTACTGGTCTTCACATACATCAACTCAAATATGTCGATGATCTTCTTACAAAGTTTGATATGGTTTCGTGTAAGCTGGCCTCGACTCACCTTACTGCCAAGGTGGCTCTCATTGCTACTAATGGTTCTCTGATTGCCTTTCGTACTGCTTTTCGTGAGTTAGTTGGTTCTCTGCAGTATTCTACTCTTACTTGTCCTAATATATCCTTTGTTGTCAACACAGTTGCCCAATATATGAGCTCTCCTTGCACTACTCACATGATAGCTGCTAAGCAGATTCTTCATTATGTTAAAGGTACTTCACCCTTCGGCCTTCATCTACGTCCTCAAACTGCTTCTGCTACCCTCTCTGCTTATTCGGATGTCGATTGGGCATGTTTTTCTAGATTCTCGGTGCTTCACTACTGGCTCTCTGATTTATCTAGCTTCTAATCCCATATCTTGGTGCTCCAAAAAGCAACCCACAGTTTCCCGCTCTAGTATTGAGTCCGAGTATCGCTCCCTTGCTCATGTGTGTGCTAAGGCCACTTGGATTTGCTTTCTTGTTCATGAGCTGGGTGCTCGCTTGTCTATTCCTATTTTAATACATTGTGATAATTTGAATGCCACTTATCTTGCTATTAACCAAGTTCATCATGCTCACAGGCGACACGTCAAACTTCATTGTGACTTTGTTCATGAAAAGGTTGTCATTCGTAGTCATCGTGTTTGTTATATTCTCTCTATTGATCAACCGGCTAATCTTCTCACCAAGGCTCTTCATCAGCCCCATCATGGCCTCATTTTCTCCAAACTTGTCTAATTAGGCTCGTACATTTTGTAGGGGTGTTAGAATAGACTTAATTACTTAATTAATCTGGAATCATCTATGTAATTATAGCATGTATTATAAGGATGTAATTTCCTATTGTAATTAGTGTAGGATTCCTACTTAAACAGAAATAAACATAACCTATATATAGTGTTATATTTTCCACATATTAAACAAGGAGTCATAATTCTACAATGAGAATGGACTAATGGTCCTGACGGTGGAAAATTCCATCCAAATGCTCCGTTTTCAAGTTTTTTGTTGCTCTATATTAATTCGATATTAGGAAGGAAAAGGAATATTCTAATCGTGTTCATATTATTACTTCTTAATTAGAAGTTTGTTCATTTCCTTTTCATAATTAGGTTCTTTACATATTTAATTGTTATTGATGGGACCCTATCTATTTGGACCTTGAGAATGTGAGTATGTGAGTTGTTTGCAGGTCGGAAAGTTATTTAAAAAAAAAACCATACATGAGTTTATAAGGAGTATTACCCTTATTGATACTGAGTTTTGAGACGGAACCTTTAACTTACGTACGATAACTTGCATTTTTCGTTAAGTCGTGCGGCCATAGTTCTACCTTTGAGTTTATTCCACCTCCACCAACTCAAGATGTTGAACTAGACAGTTCAATCTGAGATAAATAAAAGAAAACAAACTTCTCTATCCCAGGATAAAATAACAGAGAATATTATCCAGTTGCATGCTTTGTTCTCAAATTTCCCGCCTAGCGTCGCCTAGGCGGTTAGGCGGCTACCCATTACCCCGATTAGTTCCTATGCATTTGAAAATTAAGAAATAACGTTCAGACCCACTTAACCATCCGCCTGGCCCACCTAAACCCGCCTAGGTGGCAAGTCTCACTTAGACAGAAAATCGATAAACTTTCATTTTGGATTTTATTTTTTCAATAGAATGTAAGAAAGACTTGTTGAATACTTGGATGAACACCCATTATATGCTTGTTCTCCGTATTTTCAATATGTTCCAACATTATATAATCTATATGTCATTTTATTATGCAATTTATGTATCCTAATACAATTATGTGTTTTTTAAGTATAAATTGGCACTTATTTAGACAATATGTAATAAATTTACTTAAATCCGCCTAGTTTGCCTAGGCCCCCGCCTAGTCACCATCTAGCAGCCTAGGTGTTAAGCCCCAACCCGCCGCCCGACTAACTCCTAGCGTCTTTTAGAACCTTGATAAGTTTTCCTCGAGATTAACCCATAACTAGTGAACCTAGTGGTCACCTAAGGTAAGAAAGGGTTTGCATTTGCAAAGTAGAGATATGATCATAAGGTTTCATGTGGTTGAATTAATCATATGTAATCATTTTAAGCAAAGTCTGGAGCTACCAAAACGATGATTGCTAACACAAGCCACTTGATTGTCAACTATAAGTGTGTGATAATTCCCAACCTTTGAATTTATTAGTAAAATTTCTTTTGAATTGTGTGGTAAAATGCTCATAGTAACATAAGGTAAAATGTGATTCATAATGGTTACGAATGGCAGGAAAAAATGACACAACAATAGTCAGTGATTTCTCAAATGTTGTTCAATCGCTCATTGTAGGTAGGAAAAACAACAATAAGCCCTTGCAGGTAGGAAAAACTACGATGCGAGATGGAAAATGTGGAGCGAAAACTAAAATACATATCTTTTGGTTTTGATTTACAATTGATTCTCAACATCACACGAACAGATGACACAGCAATAGTCACTAATTTTGACCTCACTTTGTAGGACTAGAGCAATATAACGTGTTAGACTGCGTGACAATTAACATTTTCTTGCAAAACAATTATCAAAACGTGAAAATAAAACAAAACCACTCTGAGTTGTGAATGTCAAAGCCTTAAAAACATTGAGCGCATCTGGTGTGTCAGGATAGTTCTGAGCAAAACCCTCAACTTGTAACCAGTGTACTTCTCTATATCAGCAATCTCTTCAGCTAGTCTTTTCTCCTGGAAAAATTCACCATTCATTGCAATTACAAACATTTGAGCATAATCTAGTTATGTTATTTCATCCCAAAGTTTAAGCGACCCCATGATAACTTAGCATTTGTTTGATAACCATTTCTTTTTAGGGTTTTTTTTTTTTTTTTTTTTTTGGTTAGTGACGAAAGAGAAATACATAGGGAAAATGAATGATGAAGAAGAGTGGATGAAGACTAGCGTGAGAAATACAGAAGAAAGGTGTAGAAAGACAGAAAATGTTAACTAAAGTCCAAAATCTATTTTAATTTGTTTCACTTTTAAGATTTTTTTTTCATTCTGTCTTCCTTGTTTATACCACTTTCTCCCATCGCCCTTCTTCATCCCTTATCCCCCATATACTTTTCTCATATCTTAGCAATGTTTTAAAAGGTGAAGGTGTAGGCAAGGCGTTTTGTATAGCCCCACCTAGGCGAAAGCCTTGAGGAGTCACCCAACAGGACATAAATTTTAATATTATATATATAATGCTGTGTAAAACAAATTAATCAACAATAAAATGAGAAATCAAATTGACCAGTACCAAATTGAGGTTAGAACACTAAAAAACTTGAATTTGAATCAAATTGTGTTGGTGTGGAGAATTTTGAAACAAATTGAGGTATGAGATTGGACTTAAATTTGAATGAGATTGCGAATTTAGGGTTTGAGGAATTGGAAAATTGTGGAATTGGGGATTCGGTCAAATATAGCCGAGAGAATCGAGCATGGGGTAGGGAAGAAGGAGGGGACCTGTTGTGATTATAAAATATGAAAAAAAAATTTAGCCTTGGCCACATCGTCATTTTGGGTCAAGTCTTTATAAATAAATAAAAACCCATCTTCTTTACATGGTCATCTTCTTCGTGAAGACGCCGTTGCAACACAGAAACTAGAGGTTTCTAGAAAATTTCAAATTTCAAGCAAGATTTTGGATCATTGAAAGGTCCTAAGAATGCCTAGTCAAACGCCTCAGTTACGCCCGACTGCCTAGGCACGCCTCGATGAAGCCTAAGCGAGTTTCCGCCTACTCTAAAAAAATAGAGGCAAAATTGCTAGCGCCCCGCCTCCAACGTCGTTGAGGCACACCCCAAGGCACAAAATGTTGTATCTCAGGCACAAAAAGTAAAAAACAAAACAATTATCAAATGGACCCTTACATGCACATTTTCCTTTTTGATTTTTTCCAACTAAAAAATCTGAGCAAGACATGTAAAAAAATGAAAACCGAAAACTTGAAGATTTCAATGAATAAGAAAGAAGAACTGGCCATCACATAAACTTTTTGGGGTGCAATTCTGTTCACTCCAACTTTTGCCTTTGCAATCCCTTCTCCTACACAAAGATGTCGGCTTTTGACATTTTTGGTGTGCTATATTATATTATATGCAATTGCGGAAAAGGAAAGAAAAATGTGAAAAAGCTTGCCGGACCTGAGAGAGATAGTCCGAGAGTAAGAGCAACTGAGAGCACAAAATTTAAAGATGTGGACCGGAACTTCGAGACCTAGTTGCTAAAATTGGGTGTTGGGTTTTTTTTGGGTTAAAGAGAGATGACAAGAGGGACACAGTGATGGTGATGGGTGGCTTGAATACAGGACGTGAGATTGTTTAGGAGAGAGGAGGTAGGTGGAGATATAATGGCATTGTTTCCTGCTTTTGTTATGACACTGTGGCAGTTGAAAATTGTTTTAGATAATGGGATCTTTTTGTTGGCTATCCTTTTGACATTGTAAACTTAAGCTTGATGCTAAAGAGATGGCTAAAAAGCTCTGAATTTCATTGATAAACTTAAATGATAAATTAAAACATAAATAAGAAAAGCAAATCTACTGCTGCAAGCAACATAACGTCCACTTTGCAAATATTGTGGAACTACATACCACAACTCCAGCATGACAAATAAACATAATTAACAACCTAACCATGACTCCTACAACTTAGAGATTCTCCTGTAGACTAGGTAAACAAGTCTCCTAACTACATGCAACCACTTAATTTATTTGAAAAATAAATAATCTAGAATAAATCTTAACACCCTCCCTTAAACTGATTTCTTCAAAAAAAAAAAAAAAAACAATTTAGGATTAATCTTCATCTTCACTTTTGTGTGAGTCCCTCTCTTGAACAAACTTCAAGCATACTTCTAAGCTTATTGAACACTGGTTGTTTGAGAGGTTTTGTCATGAAATCAGCAGCTTGATCTTCACTCTTACAAAATTTCAACTCAATCACACCATTTTTGCATAGATCAAGCTAGCATGGTATCTAACATCAATATATTTGCTTTTTCCATGCATAACTGGATTCTTGGAAACTTGACTGCTGAAACATTATCAGAATAAATTTTTGTTGAATATTGATGTTGGTTCCTAAGAACTTCTAGCATTCTTCTTAGGCAAATAGCTTGGTAGGAACATGAGTAGCTACCACGAACTCAACTTCAGTAGTGGATAATGTCACAATTTGTTGCTTCTTTGAAGACCATGAAATTGCACCAAAACTCATTAAAAACACATTTCTAGAAGTGCTTTTATGATCATCAATATCACCTGCGTAATCACTGTCAGTAAAACCAAGAAAACTCGACTTTCTTCATTTCTTATAAAGAATCCCAAAATCAGTTATGCCTTTCAAGTAATGAAATACTCTCTTGGATGCCCTGAGATGCATCTCAATGGGATTTTCCATATATTGAGTTATCACGCTTACATAATGTATGATATCAGGCCTTATGGAAGTTAGATACATCAAACTTCCAACTATCTGCTTGAAATAAGTTCTATCAACTATTTCCCTATCAAGATCTTTACTCAGCTTTAATTCTATCTCTGTTGAAGTTCCAACTGGATTGCAATTTAGTATCTGAAACCTTTCCAACACTTCCAGAGCATATGTTTTTTAACAAATAAAAACACCAACTGCTGATTGTACTACTTCTATGCCAAGCAACTAGTGCATCAGTGCCAATTCACTTATATCAAACTTTTTCATAATAGATTTCTTAAAATCATCAAACATATCAACACACTTCTAGTATAAGTTAGATCATCAACACAAAGGCATACGATTAGCATTTTACCTTAATCACCAACCGTAACGTACAAAGTATGCTTATATGGACGCTTTTGGAAGCCTTAGTATGCATCTATGTAGCTGTACCAAGCTCTTGGTGCTTGTTTCAGCCCATAAAGTGCCTTTTTCAATTTCATAACCTTTTTCTCTTTGCCTTATTGCACATAGCTTGGAGGTTGATGTACAAACATTTGTTCTTGCAATTCACCATGTAAAAAGGCAAATTTCACATCTAATTGAAAAATAGGCTAAGAGTTTTGAGCAGCTAGAGAGATTACCAAACGAATTGTGTCTTGCCTTGCAGCTGTGGCAAACACTTCTTTGTAATCGACACCATATTCTTGCTTGTGTCCCTTTGCTACCAATCGGGCATTATGCTTGTCCACCTTGCCTTTCTCATTCATTTTCATTTTAAAGACCTGCTTCACACCAGTAGTCTTTTGACCTTAAGGCAAATCAGTCAGCTCCAATGTATCACTTTTCTCAATGGACTTAATTTCAGCATCCATTGCATTTTGCCATTTTGTGTCCTCAACTACTTCCTCAAATAGTAGAATCTACAAACAAAGCAAATTGTGCAGTAGTATCATCATCAGATAGTTCATCTCCACTTACATAATCAATCATCCAAGCTGGTCTCTTCCTTGGACGTTGACTTTGATGTGGCTGATCATATGCAGGTTTAACACTTATAGATGGGATTTCATCATGTAATTGCTACTGCATTTCAACACTATTGTCTATTACATCAAAGTCAGGTGGAATTTTCTTCTGCTGCTGCTTGCTTTTTCCAGACCAGCCCCACGTATTTTCTTCATAAAAAAAACAAATCTGTTTGTAATCACCTTCTTAAGTAGTTGGGTTAAATAATTTGTAGGCTTTGGAGTGTTCACTAACTCCGAAAAATGCACTTTGCACCCTTGTCATCAAGTGTTTGCCTCTTTTCATCTGGAAAGTGTGCATATGCTATTTCACCCAAACACTTCAAAATGATCCACTACGGGTTTCCATCCACTCCAAGCTTCCTTAGGTGTCATGTTTTTAACAAAAAAAGTAGGGCATCTGTTCAAAACAGGAATGGACCATAAAACTATTTCAGGCCAAAAAATTTTAGGGACTCATCCCTTAACTAGCAAGCTTATGACCATGTTGAGGATGGTTCGATTTCTCCTTTTGAATACACTGTTTTGCTGGGGTGTATATGAAGCAATGAGTTGCCTTCGAATCCTTTGCTCATCACAAAAAACTTCAAACTCCTTTGAGCAATAGTCACCACCACAATCAGTTCGAAGGGTTTCGTTCCTTCTTCCACATTCATTCTTAACAAGTGCCTTGAAGCTTTTAAATGCATTAAAAGCCTTTGATTTTGTTTCCTGAAAAAAATACACCCATGCCTTTCTACTGAAGTCATCAATAAAAGAAATAGACATATATGGTGGGCTAGCCCACGAACTCAGGGGGAATCCTAGGCTAAATTTGCTCCATAAATGAGTTTTGGATTAAAACTCAAATTTTCCCTAAAGGTTGGAGCAAGTTAGGGGAGGTTTAGAACCTAAAATTTAAGTGTTACTCCAAGAGTTGAAATACGTCTCAACTATTCGATGTTTCAAACATTTTAACCATTAGATATTCAATTGAAACACAAAATTCAAGACTAAAAACTCGAAATATTCACCACTCAGTACTATGGTCTGGTGTGCCAGTCCACAAACCCAGGGGGAATCCTAGGGTAAATTTGCTCCAGAAATGATATTTGGATTAAAACTCATATTTGCCGTAAGGGTTGGAGCAAGTTAAGGGACGTTTAGAACCTAAAATTTGAGTTTTACTCCAAGAGTTGAAATAGGTGTAGACTATTCGATATTTCAAACATTTTAACCATTAGATATTCAATTGGAACACAAAATTCAAGACTTAAAACCCGAAATAATCACCACTTTGTACTACGGTCTGATGGTATTCTTTTTCACTTGGAAGTGAGAGGTTTTAGGTTCGAATCTCGTGAATGACGAATTTAATACTAAACTAGGCTGCTTATTATGTGGCTTAACCGAACTTTCTCTTCCTTTAGTATAAAAATATCGATGTAATAAACAAACAAAAAAACTCCGAAATATTCTATTTTCCTAACTACCATAGAATTTTTTGTCATGACTTATGAGTAATATGTAATAAAATGTTCCAACTCCCCACTTTAATTTTGAGCACAAATTAGCGGGGGACATTTGGGCTTTTGGGTTTTGATACTAAACTCCCCACTTTAATATTGATTCTTGTGCAATCCCGTTTGGTAATTTTGTTGGGTTTTGAAGTTTTAGAGCCCTATAAATTAAGGTATGTTTTATTTTTGGTGTTATTGCAGTGGAACGAATACATGGACAAGGACCACAGAGAGTCCTACTATTTCAACTGGCCTGTTTACTTCCCTTAGCTGTTTTACGTGTATGTCGAAATGGGCTTGCTCTTATTTCGAATTACTTAGCTAAAACTCTAGTAGCACGAAGGGTTATAAGGTTTTATAATGCTCCTTCATTGTAATCATCTTCTGTTTTGGATCAAATGCTTAAATACGAATTTTATTTTCTGCAAAGGATTGAATTTGAGAAACGATTTCCGCACACTGGGCCCTGCACGCCCCTATTTCTAACCTTGGGATTGAATAGATCAAAGGAATGAAGAAACATAAATAAATAGGGACGTGCGAAAAAGTGGTTTGCAGATATCATTTCCCTCGAATTTCTGCTATTGTAACGATAGTTGGAAATTCAAACTGAGGATTTGAGATGCAGATGGTGAGTTGTTTGACAAGCATCCTAACATATTTTATGATTCTAATTTAGACATGATGCTGGCCCTTATGAGATAAAAGTTGCATAAGCTGAAGCAAAACAATCTTGATTACTAGCACATTGCAAGCTTTGGTACATTTTGTGATTTGGTAGGTGAGTGGTGGTGGTGGGTGGTGATGGGTGGAGGTGGTAGAGGGAGGGGGGATTCAATTTCTTTCTCTTCTGGACAAGTGAATTATGCAAATCTGAAAAGGTTCTTAATTAGTGTTTTGATTGGGAAGATTGCCATTTAACCTCAGGCTTCCCGTTTGCTTAATGTGTTAATAGAAGGATTTATCTATTTATTTGGTGATTTATTATTATTAAGCTATTACATTAATTTCGGAGAGTGGAGTGTTTCGAACTTGGGATGTATGTGCAGAATAAAAACACACCAGCTTATCCATTAGGATATTGAACCGTATGCAAAAACTCATAAACTTTGAAGGGAAATTTTATTTAAACCCATTCAACCTTTTTTTACACCCAACTTA
>JAOTRO020168205.1:0-12683 GCA_028566515.2 Pyracantha coccinea | reverse complement strand
TAAGTAAAAAGTGAAAGAAAAAATTGTAGCAATGGTCTCTCAATTTTAACCCAATAAAGTAATGCAAAGGGAGTGG
Organism: Pyracantha coccinea; assembly: GCA_028566515.2. Lineage (NCBI taxonomy): Eukaryota > Viridiplantae > Streptophyta > Magnoliopsida > Rosales > Rosaceae > Pyracantha > Pyracantha coccinea. The sequence continues at coordinate 12,607 of JAOTRO020168205.1, read as the reverse complement.
ATTGGAGGTGGAAGGAAGTGGATAATGGAGGTAGGGGCTAAGCACAGTAAAAGTGGATGCATAAGAGGTTGGAGGAAAGAGACGATTGAACCAAAAGACAGGGAAAAAAGAAGCTGCATAAGAAGAAAAGAAAAAGAAGAGAAAAGGACTGCCACCAACCCTAGCCATAGCTAGGGCCGGCGGCAAGGAGGAGAAAGATAAGAAAGGAGGGTACTCACACAGTGGTGGGAACTCTCACAAAGAGAGAAACACTCTCACCAAAAGGAGAGAAAATGAAAAAAAAAACATAGAAATGATCTCTCAACTTTAACGCAATTGGAACAATGATCTTTCAACTAAAAATCCATGATCATTGGTCCCTTAACTCGTCAAAATGTGCAACTATGGTCTTTTTCCTCAACTCTATTAGAACATCCATCAAAATGAGTCATGTGCCACGCATATGAGGTTGAATCAAGATGCAAATATGGAAAACCAAATGAGAAAAATTGTAGCAATGGTCCCTCAACTTTAACCCAAATAGAGAAATGGTCCCTCAATTTTAACCGACTAGGATCAAAGATCCCTCAAGTCTAACCCAATTATAGCAATAATCCTTCCAACGTGACTCATTTTGATGGAATTCTGAAGAGGTTGACGAAAATGATCATAGCTGTACGTTTTGATGAGTTAAGGGACCAATGATCATGAATTTTTAGTTGAAAGATCATTGTTCCAATTGCGTTAAAGTTGATAGATCATTTCTACGTTTTTTTTTCATTTTCTCTCTGTTTCGTGTGAGTGTTTCTCTCTTTGTGAGAGTATTCCCACCACTATGCGAGTGTCATCCTTTCTTGTCTTTCTCCTTCTTGCCGCCAGCCCTTGCTATGGCTAGGGTTAGTGGCAGTCTTTTTCTCCTTCTTTTTCTTTTCTTCTCATGCAGCTTCTTTTTTCCCTGTCTTTTGGTTCAATCGTCCATTTCCTCCAACCTCTTATGCATCCGTTTTTACTGTGCTTAGCCCCTACTTCTATTATCCACTTCCTTCCACCTCCAATGCACTCCCTTCCCTCACCAATCGGCTTTATCCTACATTGATCTCGCAGGCTGGTTTGTTACTCGTTTTTCTTAACTACAATTTCTTGCAGTTAAAATGCGACTTTTCACGGTTCTTCGGGAAGGTGTGTAGAGCTCCGGTTCGAGTGTTTACACCACCTTTTTCCCTATTGCTCGTGGGCTTCCTCCCAGTGGTTTCTTTCAATGTGCGGTGGCAAACAATGTGGTGCTCGTTAAAGGAGTTCGAAGTATTCCTTTCAGTCTTTTTTGGGGCTCTGTACATTTTGATTTATGTTGATTGCAAGAGACTCTGGTTTCAAATGGCTGGAAAGCAGCGGTATGGAGGCGGCGCTAGTTCGAAGCTGCTAGGTTTTTCCAGTGTTTTTTCTGTGTTGGGCTCAATTGTACGTTTTTGGGCTTTTCTTTTTGTTTCCATCGGTGGCCCATATTTTGACTGTGCATATTGTTGTTGAGCCTCTTTTCCTGTAATTATCTTGTGTTGGTATGAAATTACCTTTCTCTCAAAAAAAAGGGATTTTTTTCCAAAAATTAAAAGAAAATGAGAAGTAATTTTTCGCGGCAAATGCAAGTCAGAGTGAAAGTTGGGTAATTTTCTTTGTTCTAGCGATGACATGGAAAGTAAGAGAGATAGTAGCAAACTGGGGGAAGCAAAATTCCAAAACAGCCACCACTAATCGCGACTCCCATTTCCTCCCTCCTTCCTCCCAGTCCTCATCATCTTTTAGTCTTCCTATCCTTTCCGCTTTCCCCTTTCCGTCATTTCACTCCCCCAATTTTCCTCCTCTGCAGCCCAGCAGCCTCCACTTTCAGACTCTCTCCTTCTCTCTCTCATGGCGTCCCCAATCGAGCAAGGTATTTTCTCTCTCTAGAATTTTTACTTTTGAATTCCTTTGATTTGATTATATTCGGGGAAAATATACCTCAGAAAAAGAAAATCAAGATTCTCTGCAGCTACCAGCTCTGAAAATAATTGAATAAACAAAGAAATTAATATACTCCCAATAGAATAACTTCATCGGTCAACAACTTGTCAGTTGTTTCTTACCTTCGTCACATGCTTAATTGATCTCATCATTTCTGATTAAACCCATCTTTTATTTTCCCGGAAAGTTGCCTCCTTTACTTTCCTCTGAACCAAACAGGTTTTGTTTCTGATTGTTTCTGATCATTTTTGTATTATTTGTGATTATGATCGAACTTGTAGGAGGTGATACGGATTTAGAGAAGGGCCTGATGACTGCACAGCCGAGTCAAAACCCTCTGGCCGAGCCATCGCCGTCGCCGTCTCCGTCTTCCACGGCGTCAGCGCCGGCTTTGGTGCTTTCCAACTCGCCCTCGCCGTCTCCGTCTTCCACGGCGTCGGCGCCGGCTTTGGTGCTTTCCAACTCAGGAAAGCGGATTGACCAGGCGGGGAAGAAGAAGTACGTGAAGCAGGTGACGGGGCGTCACAACGACACGGAGCTTCACTTGGCGGCTCAGCGCGCGGATCTAGCCGCCGTAAAGAAGATTCTCAGCGATATCGATTCGCAGATGGTGGGGACAGTAAGCGGTGCGGAGTTTGATACGGAGGTGGCTGAGGTCCGGGCGGCGGTGGTGAATGAGGTGAATGAGCTGGGAGAGACGGCTTTGTTCACGGCGGCGGATAAAGGGCACCTTGATGTGGTTAAGGAGCTGTTGAAGTATTCGAATAAGGAGACTGTTACGAAGAAGAACAGGTCTGGGTTCGACCCCTTGCATGCTGCTGCAAGTCAAGGACACCATGGTAATGATCTTCAGCATTTGTGCTAATTTGTGCTAATTTGGATTTTGAATCTCTTAGTCTAATTTTAATTTTAATTGTGTGGTTTGTGAATTTGGGTGGTTTGGTAAAAGATGGTAAGAGGATTTTAGGATAAAAGTTTGCATCTTTGAGATGTTGGGATCTGGCTATGTCATTTCTCTTGTTCTTTCAATTGTTAATAATGCGAATTAAGAAATACAATGTATTCGATCTTCTTGATTTATGATTTGAGAGACTGATTCATTTTGGTTGATTGTGTATCCAATTATGTGCTGCATAAAAGTGTTGTCTGGTTTTGGTATTTTCTCGTTAACCAGAAGGCTGTCTGTTTTTTGAGATATTGATTCATAGAGAGTGAAGCATTCGGGATTTTGATGGTATTAGTTTAAGCTGCACTGGTAGTATTAAATCGATAGTTATCTGAGAGGAATTGCCTCATGTTGGGAAACAAATCATGAATTATGAGTCGTATTTTGAAGCTTTCTGCTTAATCAGGACTTGCATTTACTGCTTATGAACAACGCATACCTTTTTTCCATTGATCATGGAATTTAATGCAGGGGATTTCCTAAAACGGCTGATGCCTCTACTAGTCACTTGTTTCCTGGTCTCTTGGCAATCCTGAAATAATGATTTCCGATTGTTATCTGAGTAAAATGAAAGTTACAGCTTACTCGTTTTGAATGCTTCTGTGCCATTGGACATTACATTCATACTCCTACTTTTCTTGCAGCCATTGTCCAGGTACTCCTGGATCATGACCCTGGGCTAAGCAAAACACTTGGCCCAGCAAATTCAACCCCACTTATATCCGCAGCTCATAAAGGGCATGTAGCGGTAGTTGATGAACTGCTGTCGAAGGATTCTACCTTGTTGGAAATTTCTAGATCAAACGGGAAGAATGCATTGCATCTAGCTGCAAGACAGGGGCATGCAGAGATTGTAAGGGCATTGCTTACAAAGGATCCACAATTGGCACGAAGAACTGACAAGAAAGGGCAAACTGCATTGCATATGGCTGTAAAGGGGACAAACTGTGAGGTGGTGAAATTGCTTCTAGGGGCAGACCCCGCAATTGTAATGCTTCCAGACAAATTTGGGAACACAGCGTTACATATTGCCACCAGGAAAAAGCGAGCAGAGGTATGCCTGGGTTCTCACTTTACCTTTGTCTTTACTGATGTTTGATATATGGCTGTGAATTCAAATTCTTTTGATATAGTAACGGCGGATTTAATCCCACAAATATCGTGAGTCAATGCCTTAATTAAGTTTCTTTTAGTATGTCCTAGGTAATGAAAATTTATGTCTGCCCAGAGTGTATAATGTTTTTATAGATTTATTCTTTTGCCATTTTAAAAATCCTTGCTCCGGACATCTGATCCGTGCACATGGTTGCTATGATGCGAACTATTCTTCTTTAGCAATTTCCTTTTCTGATCTAAGTTAATTTGCACTGTAAAAAATAGTTGCGAATAACTATGAGTTCTTATTTTCTAGTGTGGTGTGAACAAAAAAAAAATCAAGTTGGCTAAAAACCCCCCATCAGTTTCTAGGGACCTTTGTTGTATTTTCTGCACTAGTTTTAGCTTTGGCTCGAGCTGAACTAGTGTAGCCATGATTCTTCCTTTCATGATTGTATATCTCCGCTATAGATTTATATGTACTGATTATTGTATCTTTCTTTGCAGATAGTGAATGAGTTGTTAATCCTCCCAGACAGCAATGTTAATGCACTGAACAGAGACACAAAAACGGCTCTTGACATTGCTGATGCACTTCCACTTTCCGAAGAAGCCTCGGAAATAAGGGGTTGCCTTTATCGCTATGGTGCTGTCAAGGCTAATGAACTGAACCAACCAAGGGATGAACTGAGAAAGACTGTGACTCAGATCAAGAATGATGTCCATATCCAGCTTGAACAAACAAAGAAAACCAATAAAAACGTTCACAATATTTCCAAAGAACTTAGAAAGCTCCACAGGGAAGGAATCAACAACGCCACTCAGTCAGTCACTGTGGTCGCTGTTCTATTCGCAACAGTTGCCTTTGCCGCTATCTTTACTGTGCCCGGCGGTGATCATCCTGATGGGACTGCCGTGGTAGTGAAGGGCCTTCCTTTCAAAATCTTCTTCATTTTCAACGCCATTGCCCTCTTTACGTCTTTGGCTGTTGTGGTTGTTCAAATTACCTTGGTCAGAGGCGAGACAAAGGCAGAGAGACGGGTGGTGGAGATAATCAACAAGCTGATGTGGCTGGCTTCAGCCTGCACTTCGGTGGCGTTCATTGCCTCCTCTTACATAGTGGTTGGCCGGCGCCACAAATGGGCCGCCATTATTGTAACAGTGGTTGGGGGAATGATAATGGCGGCTGTTCTCGGCACCATGACATACTACGTGGTGAAGTCAAAGCGGACACGGTCCATGAGGAAGAGGGAGAAGCACACGAGGAGGAGCGGTTCCAACTCATGGATGCCCTCTGACTATTCGAATTCGGAAATCGACCGAATTTATGCCCTTTGATCTGAATTTGCACCATTGTAGAGGAATTGTAGAGACTAAAAACACTACGAAAATGGATGTTGAGTTGGTGCAGAGGTGTTTAGGTATATCCGTGACCTCCAGGAAAGATCCTGTAGTTGAATAACAGCAATATATTTATGAGTCCTCAGTTTCTACTCTGCTTCGTTTTTACTTGGAAAAACTGCACTTGTATGTATATATATTTGTGAAGACGAGTAAACCTTTATGTTTTTTTGCTTTTCTCGAGTAGCTAGTACTAGTTTTTGTTACATAGCCCGTTTTTATTGTTGATATGTCATTCGTGATGTGTCGGTATTATTACTGTCAACGGAACATGTTATGCACTTTCAACAATATTGATGCATGTTTTAAAAAAACTATAAAGGAATACTTGTAAATTCTAAATTTCTTTTGCTGAAATAGGAAAATTCAGAAAAAACTGACGCGATTGCTATGAAGCATAACACGTTAAATATCTTAAATTTTTTGTACATCTGTCATGTCAAACAACAAGATTGACAATTCGAATTTTGTAATTGCAGGATGAAATTGAATTGAAGTTTGTCGATTCGATGAATTTTAAGTGATAAATACAAGACAGTCGAGATATTGGGGTCGACAAGCCAAAAATAATAGTAAAACGGAAATACAGAGGCCAGCTTTACGGCGTCGTTTCAAGCTTGATCGCTCCTTCCCTCCAAAATCAGCCGGAAATGGTTCGAATCCACGCGAAGCACGGCGAGGCTGTGACCAGAAGGAGTTCCGCTATGACTGCGCTAGCATTTCTTCAATTGAGCAAATTGCCCCCCGAAATCTCCCGAATTTCCCATCTCCAAACCATGGTCGACCGCCTGGTTCTCGAGCTCGAACGGTCGAACCTCGTCTGGAACTCCTCCATGGAGACGCAAAAGGTTCAAACATCAAGCAAAACCCAAAAACCCCTAATATTTTGCTTAAAAAACCCACTAATTCAAATTTTAATTCTTAATCTCCTAATCACTCACTGGTTTTATTACTAATGCAGCTGCTTCTCTCCTCAGAGCTCTTCCAAGGTGAAAAAACGAAGAATTTGAACTCGAAAACGAAAACGCACTGATAAATTCTGGGTTTTGAAAACAGGACAAGGTTTGGAGAGGGAGCTCAACTCGGATTCTGAGTTTGAGAAACTGTTGGCAGGTAACCTTGTTTTTGTTTTCTGCGTTTTTGAATTGTGTATTGCGATTAGGAAGTTTTGAGTTTGATTGCAATGTGAGAATTTTCAGGCATTGAATTTGGCTGGGAGGATTCGAGTTGGCTTTGTTGGGCCTGGAAAGTGCTGGATCGGAGTAAACGGTTGTGTGATTATATTGGAAGCACTGAGAGAACTAAGGTGATTAATTTGATGCGTTCTTTGTATGGTTAATTCTGAAAGCGAAGTAAGGTGATTATATTGCAATTGATTTCGACATGTTACTGAAAGCGAAATAAGGTGATTAATTTGATGCATTATTTGTATGGACTGCAATTGATTTCGACATGTTACTGAAAGCGAAGTTCTGAACTTTTTAGTTGTAGAGACGCATATAGGAGTAAGCTTTTGATGTTTTGTGGGAGAGATATAGCTTGGTAGTTGGAATTTATTTTGTGGCAGATTGTTAACAAGCTGCAGTCAAGTGACTCGTGTCCTGCATAATTACCTGTAAGTGGCAAATGTGTCGACTTAATTCTTCCATACATAACTTATACTGATATTTGTCTAGTACATGTCTGTGTACGCGTGTGTATATGTTTTGATTGTGTGGACGAATATTTGTGTTCATGTGGACGATTGAATTTGTTTGTGTTCAGGAAATGGCAAGATCCATCTGGATGAACGCAACTGCCCATAAAGATGGATGCCAATAAATCAAGGCACTAAGGCACTTGATTTTCGAACAAGTTACAGCTCTGCAGTACATGTAAATTCTTCCTCATCGGGTTTGTGTGTTATGTTTTGGCTTTCAGTAGGATGTGCATACCAGAAAGAATGATAAAAGATGTTTGTTTGTGATGCATTGACAAAATCATTGCCTTTAAGTACAGCTTATAGTCAGCTGTAATGGTCATACATCGCGGGCTTAGTTTACCTTTGTTTCGTAGTGGAAATTTTCTGTTGATTATACAGAGTTTTGGATTTATTACGATGTTTGTGTAGTTAAATGAAGAGTAGCAATTGTCTTATCTGCTTGTTTGCGAATATCATATGTTTATGGTATAATTGTTATGCTATCACAAGAAAAGATATGCAAGGATTGAAAAGAGAAAATGTCAAATAATGGCTTCTACGATGAGCTTAAGCTACATCCAAATTTTCCAGGTTATAGGGATAGCCTAGTGATAAATCCTAAAACTTCCAAAAGCCCATTCTTAGATTAAGCCGAAAAAATAACAAACTAAATAACCAATCATTTTCCACCTCAGTTGACCTTTAAACTATTTTAGCCAAGTACAAATGTAATCTTACACGACCAAGGTTAGAGTTTAGTTTATGCTATTGACATTGAATTCTGAACATGATATAAGCCCGTGTCCGTGGATACCAAACGGAAAATCAAAACTTCAACCTAAAGAGGAAGATAGTTGAGAATGAGGTAGAACAAATGTTGTAACATACTGATCTCTGTTGGGCAAAAATGGTTGTGGATGTTATACCTCAGTTTTTTATTTTAACTTTGTGGCTTCTGTGCTGATCTAACTAGCAATCCAGCTGGTCTGCAAGCCCTACCATTTCCTTCTTTTTCCCAGTTAACATTAAAATTTGGGTGGGGAAAAAGGTTTGTGGTTAGATGTGTATCTGATAACCCATAGTGCTTTACAACATCTATTAGACCTTTTAATTGCTCTTTTTTGCTCTACTCCTGTCAAATTTTTAGCTGACATGCTCACTTAATTTAAGGTTTATATTTCCCACTAGGGAGTATCTGGGAAAAGAAAAGGGAAAGGAACAAAAGCCAAAGTAAAGGCTGTTTTCTTTTACTTGCACTTGAAGACTTCCTCTTGTATTAAATTGATGCACATTTACTTCCCTTTGTCAACTTAGTAATTTGTTTCACCTATACTGTGCCTTAGGATTACTTTGTTTGATGCAGTCAGAATGAGTGAATACGTTTTCATTGTTGATCCAAGAATCATTTTCTTCTGTTAATACATATAATGGAGGCTGGTGTCTTCTGGCTACTCCTGAGGGGCAGATAGGCGGGATTTTCGAAACTCGGGGTTTGATGATTGGCTGGGACATAATGATGTTGATCTTTGCCTAATCGAAGGTACTTTGCACTTAAATATTCATCGGGGCGGGGAATGATGTCGGCTCATTGAATTGATGGATGTTAAAATTAGCTATCCATATATGATGATGAGAAGATTTATTTATTTATTTATTGTTCATTGATTCATAGTTCATTGGGTGACTCCTTGAATAAAATCAGGGTTGATGAAGACTGTTGACGCGGATACTATCCCGAAATTTTCTTTCCCAATTCACTTGTTTATGACACCTTAAAAGATAGCTATCGTAGATTCAAAACTTAGCTAGTTTAAGTCTAGAGCTACGGAATTTGCTGGAAGTGAAACGGTTGTCAGGAATAGGGAAAAACATGACGTCCTGTCTAAGAAAATGTTTACTAGAAAGTATCAGGTGATTTAAAAGACATCAGTAAATCAAAATTGTTGAATGCGTGCTGATTTGAAGGTTCGAAATTTGTGTTGGTTAATCCTTATTTGTTTGTGCTCAATTTAACTTAATCAAAACTTCCATAGGATATCTTTCCATGACAGAGTTTCTGACAGCCTTGCACTGAATCAAAGCATATCCATTTATCAAATTTGTGAAAGAAGGAAAGAAAGAGCACATCACTAACACAAGTCAAAAGTTTGTACTTTGCCATTCCTCCCTCTCACTCACTGAGATCCCCTCAGCCCCTGCAAAGCTCCGGTCTTTCTTGATCCTCGCAAGCTGCTATCCTGGAAGCTGACAACGAGTAGAACCCGACTTCACTTACTGTCTTTCTTGAACGGAAAGGTTGCTGCGACTGCTTGCAATGTGCAATTGCCCCCTGAATTGAACTCTCAATTTCTGAACTTGCACTGTTGCATCTCTTCAGAAACTGCAGCTCCTGAGTCCCACTTGAATGATTTGAAGATGATGAAGAAGAAGATGAAGAGCCCAAAGATGATGAAGAGGATGTCGAGATCTTTGTTGAATTCCGTTTGATGGCCAGTGAGAATGATCTCCTGTCGAGAGCAGCACCATCCTCAATGATCTTTTCTTTGCTGAAGCTCCTCGCCCCAGAAGCAGACATTCGGTATTTCTCCCTCTGAGTGTGTCCAAATGGGTTCTTGGATGTCTTCGCATATTTACTTAAATCCTCAGATTTGAAAACCATTCCTCCATCTGCATTCCTGGCAGCAGCTGCACTGGACTCATTGGAGCAACTGTATTTGCCAATAAGAGACTTGAGGTAAGCCCGGGAAGACTTCAGCTTTGAACCAAGCAATGACTGCCTGAACTTTTTGGTCCAAGACTTTTTCGGGTTTTCATTTATGAAGCCGTTCACTTCAGTTGAGTACTCCAAAATATACTCTTCGGGGTTCAGCTCCCTACTAACCTGACAAGACTCTGAAGGCGAAATATTGCAGGACTCAAATGGGGTGCTGGTTGTGGTTGGAGTTGGGGCAGTGGTGGCCAATGGAGTGCTATAGAATTCTTCAAACATATCTTTTTGGTGATCAAAACTAGAATAGGAGTTCTGCAGTAGTTTCTCGACCATTTGTAAGCGCGGGGGGAGGTGGAGGGGAAGGAGCTTCCCTTTGTAAAAGAGCTCATCAGCTGGAGAAGTTGTGGGGGGATTTCTCTCCAAAGAAGTGGATGACATTTGAAACTCAAACTCTCTGGGGTGTGGAGGAGAGCTCATGGAATGGTTGAGGAAGGCGGAGTACGAACCGACATCCATGTCGATGTAGTCGTCGTCTGCATGGTCAGAGGATAGGTGGTCTACAGCCATCGCTTCTGTGGTGCTTGAAGATGAGCTTTGTGAGGTTTTTGAAAGTTGTTGTTATGCAACCTTTAGAGATTGTCGATGGTGCCAATTTATAGTAAAAAATAAACTGTTTTTCGAATATTTTTTTAGTGCTGCCAAATTCCAAATATAAAATCGATGTGGACCTTTTTCTGTTGGCTCATTTCTAAATGTTTTCTTTTTCTCTATCATTTATAAATCTGTGGTTGTCTCTTTCTTTGTTTATATTTCTCTCATTGTTTATATTTTGGAAAAAAAGAATATATATGTATGTATGTACGTATCTATGTATGTATGTATGTATGTATGTGGGGAAGGATTTGTTATACTAATTTTTTTACACAATTTTTGACACGTTTTGTGAAGGCCACTTCATAATGTATTTCAACGATCTGCCTTATATATAGGACTCCTTGAGAAGTGCTGTAGTTGGCATCATTAAGTTTAAAACTTTAATTTGGGGCCATGTGCATTTTCCAATCAACCTTAAGGTTCCTAAGTTGTGAAAAAAGAGGAATATTGTGGTCCATAATATCTAAAAATGCTTAATTAAGCAAGAACCATGATAAACGGATTAATATCTATTGATGATTTGCTTTAACCCCTTAATTACAATCATCAACTTGGCCTAGGCCGGCTATTGTTCAGTGACTGGGTCTTTGTTAGACACAAAACTGTTTGAATTTTTACTTGTTTAGATTTCAACATCTCAACATAAACAATGCTTGAATCGTTGAAAGTTACCATAACAAATACTTAAATAGCCTAACCAAGAACTGATAATGTTAACGAGAAACATTTAAAAATTGAACTTAAAAAAAAGACGTTATAGTGCCCTAACAGTTGACTATATTGATGTAGAATATGTAAATTAAAAATGCTACTTTCAAACAAAACTCGAAGGCATGAGGAATATATCCCTTGGGATGTCCCAGTAATATTCCGAACTAAAAATAAGATGTCATATTTTTTAAATTTTATACAACGTCACATGATTGGTTTGAGATACTACTAGATTGGCATCTATGTTTAATGTAAATCTTTGTTTGAAAGCATATAAAATAACTGAGATGGGGAGACTGCAGTAGACTAGCAGTCAAGCAAACCAATGCCACCTATTCAATTAGTGAATTTAATAACCCAAAAATTAGGCGCATGCAGAAGAAAATAAGTATTTTTTAAGGGAAAGGGATCCTCTCCGATCATTTCCTTATAATCCATTAAGTCCGAGAATCCGGGCTATTGAAATTTCATCCAACGGTTATAAACAGAGGTCCACTTTAAAAGTTATAATAACTTTAACGGTTTGATCAAATTTCAATGATTCGGATCTCCGAACTTGGTGTATTAGGCGGAAGGGATCCGGAGTGGATCCCTTTCCTTGTTTAAGTACTTCTCAAACTCACCATCTTTGTAGTTAAATTCAAATTCGAGACCAACCCCACGTCTCAAAACCTGGCTTTTTTCTGCAGTCCAAGAGTTTAAATAACTCTCTCTCTCTCTCTCTCTAAGAAAACAAAACTTGAAAAGATTTTCTAATCAGTGGAGTAATGCTTGGAGCTAAAGGTTGAAAAAGCTCTTGTAATCCAATAGAGTAGTAATTAGAACTAAATAATCACTTTATATTCTTCACCTGATCATCTGCTACTTTTACTGGATTCCTGGGTTTGTTCTTCACTTTTATTTCATATTTGTGCGTGCATGCACACATATCTTTGATGCTTGTGCGTCATATTTCATTTCACACACAAATTAAAGCTTGACATGCATGCACGAATTATCCTTTTGCAATTTTAACAAGTTATCTTTGCGTATGTATATCTTACTAGAATTGACGCCACATGTTATAAATGTGAGTTCTGAAGAAGAGTAGAGAGACGAGGAGTAAAAAGTTGAGTGTGCAGAGACGAATGATAAATCAAAATTGCTACATCACTCCTTAGTTATTAAAGTTATATTTAAACTGATTTAGAGTACTAAGACACAATACGAATTTTACTTCCATTGGTCGAGTAAGACGATTTTCTTAATACATAGTATAAATAGGGGACCCTTTGGTGGGGATGTTTGACTAGTCCTTACCGGTTTATTCCAGCATGGCGTAGATCTGGATCATAATACAATGAGTCTTATGCTTCTATAACAGAAATAATATGGATGATGTGGTCGAACACTCATACATAAGTTTTTCTCGTATTAGACAATATTTCACGTA
>JAOTRO020167767.1:0-12686 GCA_028566515.2 Pyracantha coccinea | reverse complement strand
CATCAGCATATTACAAAAATTTTGACAGAATTGTGATGGAATGACCACATTGATTTGTGACACCTATTTTCAGGACTACATTGATTGATTTTTGATTTCAGGGGACATCTTAATGATGTTAGTCAATTTCAAAGACTATTTGTGATAAAAATCCTAGGGACAATAATTCTTCATACTATAATGTGTGTACGGAAGTAGGATGATACAACATTATGTATTTGTCAAGAATGAATAACTCCTTACGTCTAAGAAAAATAGTGTCTTAATTCGAGTTTCCAATGGGTCCACCCAAATCTCACCTGATTATTGCCAAAATGCCTTCTGCAGGAGATACGCGCCAGAATTATTTTGCATGCATGTATGGATGAGTTATGTCATTCCATTTAGTTGTCTTGGTGGAGAGCAACTATAAACTTTTGTTTTTCGTTTTAATGAAATCATAAGTTAATTACTGCAATAATATAAGAACCACCTCCCATATGTGAGTGTTTTAGCTATTTATTCAATGGAAAATACTCATGTCATTGAAATTCATTTGAAGAAAGTCTGATCATTTCTGTTGTCTCTGAGAGAGAGGGAGAGGGGGAGGGAGAGGGAGAGAGAGAGAGAGAGAGAGGAGGGAGAGGGACTACCACAAAGATACATTATGAACACCAAAAAGGAAATTTAATTATAGAATAGAACGAGAGAAAAGACAAACACAAAATTGTGAAAATTTGATTACATGGCTGAGAGATCCAATATTATACTTAATAAACTTTTAATTATTAATAATCTAACTTAAGTAGCCACCCAAAAGGGCTCCCAATACTTTAACAATCCTTTCTTCTCACACTCACCACCACCTTCTTTGCACCTGCTTGGCCTTTCAAACTTTTCTATTCCCTCTTCACCCCTAACATTCAAACTATTCCCATCCACCTCCTCACCCTCCATCAAACACACATTTGATCTCTTCCCTCCTTCTTCTTCTTCTTCTTCTTCTTCCTCCTCCTCCTCCTCCTCCTCCTCCTTATCGCCTTGCAATTGTTCTACCAATTCTTCTTCTTTATTTTCTCCCACCAATTCTTGATCTTGCTCTTCTGCTTCCTCCTCAATTATGTCATTTTCACACCCTTCATTGTATTCTTGAAGGGCTGCTGCTTCTTCTTCTGAGTCAAAACTGGGAGTAAAGGTTTTTGAAAAGCACAGTCGAAGGCGGCCATTGCTTCTTTCAGCTTGGAAGCATGAATGACTTAAAGGGGCCTTGACAGCTTTGATGATCAGCCTCCCATCTTCCCTGTGAGGCCTAAAGTGTAGAGAATCCTCGCCGCTTATTGTTGTCAATGGAGGTGGGAAATTGTGAACATTATTTGCCTTCTTTGCACCTGAAAATTTATGCTTATTTTGATGCTCCCTTGGCGCTGCATTCGAATCTGATTCAGACATTGGTGAGAAAATGCTGAAACTTTCTGTGATAATGGCGCCGGTCTCGCAGCCCAAGTCTTCAGTGCACAGCTCCAAGCTCTTCTCATTTAGCTTAGTAGCTGATGAGCTCCTATAAACCCTAGGAGGGGTGTATGTATTTTCTTTGTCCACCTCAGCAGTAGGGTTTTCTAGTGAGGGTTTGGAGATAGCTTGGAGGAAACTCCAGCCACCCAAGTCAGATTTTTTGGAGGTGGCTTTATTGCTGTTGATTTCCTCATAATTATTGCATTTCTCTTCAGAGAAACAAGCTTTGATTCCTAATTCTTGGGGGGTAATTGGAGAAAAGTGATGAGCTACTGGTGCAGAAAGCTTTAGCCTTAGGGTTCTTGGCTCCACAAGGTGAGGAGACTCCAGGCATGACTGCAGACCTTGGCACACGATTGTCGCCATATACGCTGGAAATTTCCAGGAAATTTGAAATGGTAATCAAATTTTGAGGTGGAAAACGAAATGAAAAGGAGAGTGCAGGGAAAATAAAGGATTCAGATAGAGGGGTTTTATTGTTGTGTGGTGTCTGAGAAACAGGGTAAAAGCAGAGGACTCTGTTTTTCTGGTGTTAGGAAATTAGGATGAAGGGAGGTTTTTGTGTTGTTTGCAGAGTGAGAGAGGGGGAGAGAGGCAGGAGATGAGAGGAAGGAGGGGATTGAGCTCGGGTGATAAGAGAGGGTGTGGGGTGGGTATTTGTAGTCCTCCAAGGTGGAAGGTATAGATCTTTAGAAGGAAAGGTGGCCCAGGTGGGCAGGAGACCTTTTTTACACCACTTGAATTATACAATTCTTAGTATGGTACACACTACAGCTAGACAAGAAAAACAATTTTAAAAATAATCTTCGCAAGTAAGCTCTTCAAAAAAGTTTTAGAGAGTAATTTATGCACACTATTTTTCATCTTTTGCACATTCTTTTTAATTAGTTAGCTTTTAATTTTTCAGAAAGTGGCCTAGCAATTCACTACTAATAGGTCAAGTACCAATATTGTCCCCAACTTCCTCACTTGGTAGCCTAATAGGTGTAAAAGATTTACAATAAGCCTCGGTACAATTAGAAGTGGAACCACTCACGTAAGTTTTTTTTGTTTTATAGGGTTTCCGAATGTTGGATTTTTTACATTCTTCAACACGCATCTCACGTTGGATCACTTTTTAGTGGACAACATGTGCATCCAATCCTACATTATTCACCGTTCTTTTTTCTGTTTTGTTTGGGCAGAGGAATTGCTCACAATTGGAGGGGTCTTGTCGGGGTCATTGTTAAAATACTAATCACACTAATATTATCGTACTTCATCACCTGAACAACCTGTCATATGTTAAGTTTTATCACAAAAATTTTCAGTGCATTCAATATATTCTAATGTGGGATTGCATTCTTCAATACTCCCTCTCACGGGGGGCAACACGAGTATCTCGTATAAGTTTACCTCTCTTTTTTTCTCTTCTTCTCAAGCAGCAAAAGATCCATCGTCTAGTAAGTCTTATTCATAAAATGGAACGGTCGTCGGGTCAAGAGGGACCCGCTTTGATACTATGTCAATGTTTGACCGTTAGACCATGGACCACTACTAATCACACAAATAATATCTCAACTTAATCACCTACACAACTCACATGTATCGGATTTTATCACATGAGACGACCTCAGTAGAATTATGAGTGAAACCATTCAATCTAGTTGTAGTTATCCTATCAAATTTCTTATGTGGGATTGTAATTTTCAACAAAGTTCAATTCCTAGAGAAAAAGGGCAGTGTGTCGGAAGTGAGAAATTCATATCCTATTAATTTTTTTGGACAGGACTTGGCTGCTAAAAAAATCAACAGCAAGGAATTGCTGCTAGCCAATCACATATGGATATGTGTCCAATATGTGATTCAAAAATTAATTATTTAAACACGTGTCCATCTGTGATTGGCAAGCAATAAGAGCTACTGATGATTTTTCAGTAGCCAAGTTCTGTTCAATATTTTTTTCTTTAAACTTTATGTTTCTTTTTATTAATAATTTTAAATGTCGTGCTAATATAAGGAATTCGAAATTTTAAACAAAAGAATTTCTTTTTTTCTCCCTTTCCCAAATCTCATGTGAACATAAAATGTCATTATCTGGGCACGGATGAAATGTAGTTAAAGAGAGAGACAGATGGAATTTATCATTTCTTCAAAATTACCAGCTTTCCTATTCTTTTCCAAATGAAAGCCAACAAAGGGCAAGGAAGAAAAGGAATCCGCCAAATATTTCTTGACAGTGATATTGCTTTTTCTGTTGAACCTGGATTCTCTCCGGGTCCTAAAAAATTGAGTCTAAAAATCAAATGATTTGGCCCATTAAAATTTGATCTAACGAATACAATTATTATAACTTTTAAAGGGATCTCCTGTTTGTAACGGTTGGATCAAATTTCAACGATCCGGATTATTTGATCCTTAAACTCAGTTTTTTGAGATCCGGAGAGGATCTGAGTTCTTTTCTGTTTCTGAAATATAAGATGTATCAATTAAATAATACATTACTGTGTAGCTAGAGACCAGTTTTTTTATGTATCATCCATATGCCACACGAGTCTGGCAATCCATTATATAATAAATAAATAAAGAGGAAAAAGAAATACATCAGCACACACCCTTTGAAATTTCTAAGTGGAATTTCTAGATGTTGCACATATTTATTTATATATTATGCTGACACAGATTGTATACACACAATCGACCAATTAGCCTCCGTATAGTAAACATGTAGGAATATATTATCACCTTATGTTTTATTTGAATCTGTGGTCCAAATTGAATGACATAAAATACCCGACTTCTTGGATGGTCTTGTTGTGGAGAGTGGTCACTTGTAGACACCTCTGGGATGCCACCATGATGTTCTGTAGCAATAATACAATATCGTGCAGGATGGTTAAACTACATATCTTTGTATTATTGACTTAAAATGTCATTGTAATATTTTAAAGGGTGTAGATATGTAAGTCATTCCCCTTATTTTGAGATGGTAGTCCAGTACATTTATTCTTCTTGATAGATGATCTAACCGAAGAACATTACTATTATCAACGCCTACGAGTAAAGCTCGATTATTGTTTTGGTTAATTCTAAAAAATCGCAAGTGCTCCTTTACCACAGTGGTAAAATGTGTTGTTATTACATGATGGCGTGGGTTTAGACTTTGTTGGTAGCTAATCTAACATCTAATCTAACAAAATATATCGTTTGATAAAATAAAAAATTTCTAAACAATCAGTCTAATGAAAAAAACATTGCCTAGATTGAAATCTACGTATTATTCTATATATACCAGACCAAGATGGGAAGGATTCATGCTGCATGCATCGAAGGGGGATTGGGGGAAGACTGTCCTGCATGCATCAATAATTATGTTCGGCGAAATAAAACTTACTTAGCTTCAGAAGGGAGACAGAATCCCATGGGCATATTTTCCTATGGATCTTTGAAACAAGGAAAGGGTGATGGAGTGCTGAGTCCCACCCCAATACATGATCCAGCAAAAACTAGCCTATCTTATTCAAATATAGTCATAATAATGCCTCATGCCTGCCTGCTCGGAATATTTCTCAACACAAGTAATCGAAATCATGGAAATTATTTTTCAATTTTGATTACAACCTTGAAACTTGAAAGAATCTCTCAATCGTGTAGCGCCTTTAATTTGTTTGAATGATGCTATTCATATACATATTTTTACTTCTCATATATTATTTGCTTAATTTTCTCGAACATTGAATCTAATGAATTGAAGAAGATCAATATACAAAAATTAATAAGAGTATTTGAGAAGTAAAAATCAGCATATAAATAGCCCTACCTTTATTTTTTTTTTCCCAATTCAATTTTGTGCGTTGGAAAGGCGATCGATGTGGTTCCCTCCAGCATGGTGGGTTGTACGTTTGGTTTGTGGTAACAATTATTAATTATGTTCCTGCCATCACTTTGGACCAATCCCATAAGGCCATGTAAACTTTATTATGACTCTTAAATCTCCGTAGAGCCACGGCACTAATTGTACGGACACTTAGGTAGACATGTTAACAGCTAAGTGACCCTCCACTAGGTTACCCTTTTGTATGTCGGCCGACTATGTGCTTTGCTAATTCAAACATAATTAAGGCTACATCTTTCATTAAGAAAGTTTTAAATTTTAAGGTATTGAGTCTAAATTGGTATAAAGGACCAAAAATGTAGTTAGAGGAGATTGGCTATGCCGAGCATTATAAAGACATGCAAGAGAGAATTACAAATGACACATTTTAAATAGAAATTTGTAAATATCTTTTACATGCCTATGTAATGTTTATAGAGGACGTTGCTAATTCACTCTATCTACGTTCTATATTCCATTTTGTACTAAGTTGGACTCAATCTTTTGAGACTTGGGAAATTCCTCACCCGAACATAATCTAAATGTATCTCTCTCTCAAAAGAAAAACTCATGTGGAGACTTCTGGGCCAAGTGGAAAAATGAGGAGAGACGGAGCTATTTACAGGCCACAAGCTAGCATCCCTCCTAAGCATAAAAGTCTAGCTTTGCCACTAATAAAGCAAGAGTGATTGGTACTACCTAATTAAAACATAATGTGCATGTTTTAAGTTCGATTTTTTATTCAACTTCTTAACAAAATATATATTTAGCGGAACATTGTATGCTTGTCACTCATCTTTCCACGTGACAGGAAAGTCCTCATGCTGGTTCTTTTCTCTCTCTTTCTCTAGAATCATATTATTCATATCAAATACTATATCAAAATAAAATACCAGCAAGACTGCAAGAGCGATTAGTGCTGCCTATAGTTAAAACATAACAAACATATGTTTCAAATTTTTTGTTATAGTTCAAATTCCATAGCATATATATTCAAACTAAACACTGCAGATATTTTGACAAAAAAGACACATTGCATCCACTTGACATGATGAAATTTCTTTATATCAAAATTCCCCAAGAAAGTTCTTTGATCTCTCTTTAGCTAAAAGATCATATTTATCAAAGGCTTGCTTATTGATAAAAATGGAAATTAAACCAGCTAAAAGCATATGCCCACCCTAAATACTAAAGCATGTGGGAAGACAACAAGTGACCTACACCCTAAATGCTAAAGCATACGCCCAGAATAGTCTAGGACCACTGTCCTACAAATGTTACTTTCAGGAGTATTGGTTGCTCCTACTGGAGGGCGTTTTGTGGTGGTGAGTGATGTGGGTTTCCCAGTATAGAAATTTTAGAGCAGAAAGTTGAGCAATTGGAAGAAAAAGTAAAAAGGAAACCAGCAGGAGCATCCGGCAATCAAATTCTTTTTACGTGTACCTGCTGACAATATTGTATCATTTGCACGTTGCCTTGTGTATTTATAATTTATGCTGACCAATGAAAATATGTATAATATTAGCAGAATTAGTTCGTATTGACGTCAAAAGTGTACTGTTTTTAAACAATACTTTGTTTCATATTAATATATCACCGACCTCTTTTGGTCCATCGAGTGCATGCTGTTAAAACATGCATTCCCATAATTTTATTTTACATTTAAGTTAATAATAATAGAGGTTTAAGAGGCTGAAGAGGCCAAGAATTTGCATGAGAGTGCATGCTGAGTTGCTGGGGTGACTTTCTTCTGGCGTATCAGTTGACAGATGAATGGAGAACTCCGCCAAACTAAAGTAAAACTTATAAAACTTACTTACTAATGGGAGGATTAATTAAATTAATCACCAGAGATGCAATGATGCAATCTGTTTAGTGTCTTGTTTCTTTGCTAAGAAAACGTTCTATAACGTCATTAGTTTTGCTTTTGTCTTTAATAATTTCCATTTTCTATATGAAGATAATTTAAATCATCTTTCTTTTTTCACATTATCCAATTAATTTTTGCTCATTTAATTTATGTTAATTTCCAATTTGCGTCGGTGACAGCGCAGTGTAGAATTATTTCATTGCCTTCAAAATATAAATAAAAGTACAAAAGATGAGAAGAAAAAAAATATCTTCTTCTCTATTTTCCATGATGTAATGAAAGCAATCTCTTCTCGTATTTTATAAGAAAATCAGCATATGAATCTATGATTATGATACAGACTAAAAGTGACCATATATGTTGCAGATTCTCACTTAAAAAAAAAAAATATATATATATATATATTCAACTAAAAGAATTGTCGATAGCAACATGCATTTGCTGTTCAAGTAGAATTTAGAAAGAAAAATTGAACTCATGGATGCTTTCATCATCTTTGACATATTTTGGATCAAAACTCGGAGCATTTGTGCAGGATTTTCGTCTAAAGGACAATTTAAGGTCAAATACCATGTACTATGGTCCTCGAATGCTGTTAATCCAAGAAGGAAAATTTGACCGTCTATTATCATCCGTTTGTTCAATCTTATCTTACTTCTTGTTTTGTTAAACAATAGGACTAACAGCCCATAAAAAAAAAAGACAATTACAAATTAATATCTCAAGGTCAAGAGACATCTGTAGTATTAACCATTGAAAATTATTTATAACAAAGAGTTGCTCAAAATAGACAGAGATCATCGTGCAAAAGATAGACTCAAATTGACTAATTCATTAGCAACAAATTTTTTTGTCGACAACTACAAAATTCCAATCGTGGTGCAACATTTCACGAGAATCTTATGGCACTTCATAGATTTCTAGCTTGGGGGCGTAGGCATAGTAATTCGATCTCAAAGCAAAAACCTGAAAATTAATTAATAACCTTTTGGCACCTCTAATTGATCATACTTTTTTATTGCTCTCTATTAGTACAAAAATCTTCTACATCAGCAAACTAATTGAATAACAAAGGGAGCATCAAGCATGCATCAGAATCTGTATATATTAATTTTTCCTCCTAATCATTTTGGTTGAGAGAAAAAGAGAGAGAGAGAGAGAGATAAAACTGCATCAGATTCCATCACAGATTTTGTATTGGAGAGAATCTTTAACAAAGTAAACGTCATGTCCCCTTGGCTTTAAATGAAAGCCTAAAGTTAAGCCTTTAATTATTTTCCAATAAACATCATTTGCTTTTTTAATTAAGACTTTACTGAGAAAGACAAGAGGATCCAGTTCATGGCTTACACAAGCAACTAAATAAATAAAGCACTCACACCTACCTTTTAGAATTTTGACCCATGTTATTATGTTAGTGCCTCACCTTTCCCTTCCATTTTGAATTATTAGTTTAAATTAATCTCCTTTCTTCAACTTAATTGTACTTAAATAACAGCCGGACTAAGCAATGAAAGCCTACGTAATGCATGCAAACATGTCATGCAAGTAAGTTTATTTTATTGCTAATCTAATTACAAAGTTAAGCCCCATGAAAAAAACTCTTAGAAGCACGCAGTACACATATGTAAGCACCGCAGTCGAAGGTTCGTCTTTATTGATGGTGACTAAATAAACTTTTAACTTTTAATCTCAACTCGTATGCCTTTCTCTCATTGTGAGAGCTTGTAGGTTTTAACTTTTAACTTTGTTTTGTGTTCACAGAGCTTAGTTAGTTTAAGTTTAACCGTGCTACTAACTTAAGGGTCAATTTGAATGCCTTTGTTGCTGGTTGTTGGAGGAAAACCTTATATTCTTTATGGTAATGTTGAAAAGCTACAGATGTTAGATTTGTAAAGGATTTTACACATCGTGATTTTAAGTTATAATGATAAAAATATAATTGCACAAGCAAAAAACTTACTTAATACAGATTATAAGCTGATGTTTGTATATTCGAACTCCAGTGAGCACTGTGATATGCATACGCACAATCTGACGTCGCCCCATTTTTTTGTATGACTTGAATCACATCGAAATTCATTATTATCCATGAATCATGAATTTGGAATTTACGAAAATTTGATATGGGGTAAGGATAAAAATTTAGAGAATTCAATTTAAATTTACAGACCCTTTTAGATCGATTATGAATATCAAAGAAAAATAGAAGTTGATTACATGCGTGATTTGTCACTTCCTCTTCGACTACCATATTTTAGTAGGAATCATTGAACTAAATCATTATACATATATAATACGTATTTCTAGATGAGCAAAGTTGAGCTAGAGTTTCTGCATTTGGCCTTAAAAAGTAGCAGAACAAAAGTAAGGTTTGTAATCACATGACCAGCTGACAGTGATGATGAGGAGTAACAGTCCACTATATTTGAAAATTTCCCTCATCGAGTTATCCAAAAATTATAAACTTGGAGGATTAGTTAAACATATGTTAAGCAATGATGATTGATCATGATTAAAAATAGTGGTAACAACAATCAAACATATTAAATCATCGTAAAGATTGCACGTAGCTAGCATTAAGAAAGTCAAATATATATATATATATATAAACACACACACACACATACATATACATGTAAATGGTAGCTGCATCATATTCTTTTGTTTTGGTCGATTTTATGGTTAAACCTAATAAAGAGAAAGAAATATCGTTGTCCCATTAAACCTGTGATTAATTAAATTTTATAAAGAACAAATATGAGTCAGTTAACATGCATGCGACACACCATAATACTATATTCAGCAGAATTAATTATTAATAATATTTCACTTTCCAATTTTTCTTTTCTTTTTCATGTTTGCTGCTGCATATATTTCACTTTCAGTTCAAGAACAACGAAGCCAATGATAAGAAAGCAAAAAAGTCCCTCTGCAATTGAGAACCCTATTTTTTTATGGGTAGAACTACAGTGAACGGTCTAGACTCCGAGCTCTATTTCTTTCTTTCTTCAAAAAAACATAAAAGAATCTAGCCAAATAGAGGCTCTTGCATAAAGAATCAAAATATTATGATGTGCTACTTCTTGTCTGTAGATCCTTGAGAATCCTTTGAAGATACTCGATCTCGCCATGTACAGAAAAGGGTGAAAATGTTATTAGAACAATTCAAAAATGTTATCAGGCATTCTAAATCTATAAAAGTATAAGAAAAAATTTGTATAAGAAGAAGTATATGACATTTTTGAAGAGTCAATAAGAGCACAGTTTAAAAAAATTTATCCGTCCATCGAAAACTGATCAAGTGATGAAAAATAATTTTCGTAATGAAAAACAAAAATAAAACATTAAGGAAACAGATCGATACCGGAAAATTACAAAATTAGTAAAACCAATTCAAGTATGATATTTATCATGCCAATTGTTGTTAGATCATCATCCTCCATTTTTGCTTGTTGATAAACATGTCTTACTTGAACAATATGTAGGCCTTGCATTAGACTCGTTTGACAAGCAAAACTGGATCGGAATGGATAGGTCTCCATTTTTTGGGAAAATTGAAAGTAGAAGTGAATGATTTTTTATTTAGAGGTGATTAGAAGAGGATTAAACATCGAGAAAACTGATCCCATCGAATCCTCCATTTTGGAAAGGATTGGAATGGATAAGCTTCATTTATGATCCATCTTCTACCCTGTAGTTGATAATTCTGTCATCACTCTCCTCAACATGCATTGAGTTTAGTGAGTTATCCATTCCAGTTCAATCCTATGTATCAAACTAGCCCTTAATGCGACATTTAGTACGGATTAAAATGTCCAGGTGTATCCCATTCATATATACCAAGATTTTTTACATCAAATCCTCATCCTAGGATCCAATGATCGAGATATAGTGGCTAAAAATCTCAGCATATAGGAGACAAAGGAGCATATTTGCTTTCAAACCTGAGAGAGAGACAGAGAGAGAGGGTTTACTGAAGTAAAACTGTATCTATTAGATTTTGGGATCGGAAGATCGACAATGGTGAAACATAAAAAAAAAAAATGAAACTATAACTTACATATCTAAATTCATATCAAGATTCAGCTTTACACAAGATCCTAGAAGTATCAAAATCTAAGAAAATTATAGAGGTATTATCCTTTGTTCTCACTGTTCTAGCCTCACTCAACAAAATATTAGCAATCTTCTCTGCCAAATTCTCCCCGTCCATCGAGTATCTCTCTTTCGTCTGTACAACACCAAGTCAAAAGAGCCAGAAAGAATAACGTTAAGCGAGTAATTATAAAACATCGATCCTTCTCACAGAAAATTAAGGAAAAGAAATAAAGAAATTACCTGAAGAACTAGCTGAATCGCCTTCTTCGCGCTAATTACATCCCATAAGCCATCACTGCAAACCCAAATTCCAGAGTTAATCTTCCATTAAGCATAAGCATTGTATTATTCACTTATGCGGTATTGAAGTTCAGAATGTAAAATTTTAACTAAGTCAAATCAAAAGGCACAATAACCTGGCCATTATCGCAAAGGCGTTGCTCGCTTGATTGATATGAACTACTTGGCTAATGTATGGTTCACAACTGAAGCGGGAATCCTGCTGTTTAAGAAATTTGTCTCCAAGCATCCGAGCAAGGTTCAAACCTGAATAATTGGAGCAAAGCGTGAGGGATTACCAACATCTAATCATGTAATTCACAAACAAATGGAAGTGATCATTACCACATAGGCGTGTTTCCCCCTCTTTCAACGGGGCTCCTGTATCCTGGATTCGGAGTCTTTCACCATAACTACTAATTCTATGGTCCTCGGTCATCTTAATCAGTTGCCCATCAACACTGCCACAATTAAATCATACTCGGTTTAAAACAGGTAAAGGCAGGTTTACTTTTATCCTAATGGAAAGACGAATAGATGAAAACATACTTCATAACACAAGCTGAATCTCCAAGATTTGCACATTGCGCAAAGAAATTGTCACCACTGTCACTCCAAACCAGAAGCAGAGTGGCAGTACAGCCCTGCAAAGGATGGTCCATTATATTATGCAAACCACAAACTTTAACTACTAGTAACAGAAGCATCTGAAATGTATATGAGAAAGGAATCAATTTTAGATGTGTGCGAGTCAACTGCTTCAGTTTCTAATAACACAAAAAGAACAACTAATGAACCAAGGTAAATCGAGTGAAAGGAAAAACCTCGTAATGGTGATTCATGCATGTTTCTGTCTGAAAAAATGCATCCCTGAGAACATCTGAAGCATCACATAGTGACAAGACCCTCTCCCTTTTTAGCGAATCCAATAACATGTTAGCAACGATCTGAGGAAGAAGCCTGTAAAATAAAAGGACTATTCGGTAACTACAAAAGCATCCAGTAGAAACATAGGACTTAACTTGTAAAAGAAATACTAACTTGCTAGCAGATCTGGCAGCCTCTGCTCCACCATGTCCATCACAGATACCA
>JAOTRO020167674.1:0-12687 GCA_028566515.2 Pyracantha coccinea | reverse complement strand
AAATTTATGTGACACGTGAGCGTTGAAATTTTATTTATCGGTTAACATTTATTTCACCGAAATTTCGATGTCTACAGTTTTCAAAATGTTTGGAGCAATATTAATTGTTGAACTATAGCGCAGAGTATTTTTGACGAAAGAAAAGATCAAAGAATCCCCAGTTTTTAATGGCTCCATATCCATAGTTGCCAAAAGGGACTCAATTTTCAATGCAATGGGCAAAATTGTGGTTTAGTCAAGCATCTATGATGTGTAGTTATAATTTTCATGAAATCTTCAGTTATTGTTAACTTTTTTATCGAAAGTTTTTTTTTTCACCCTTTGGTTTAGGCTTCTCTAATCAATGTGAGATAATTCTTCACATTGTGGCTAATTGGATTGTTTTTTCTCTCTTGAATTATCCAATTCTACCCCAACAAAGATCTGTCTTTTTTTTTTTAATTATCTTTCTCATATTTCATGTTTTTTTAATTGTGTTACATCTTAATTTGATAGTATTTACAGAAGGATACATGTAGATGCAGCAACTATTTTGTAAGAGCCAAAGAAACTAACTGTACATGGGCTGGGGTTAGCAGTTGCTATTTCACCCCACAGATGGAGACGCTATTGATATTGAGTAATCTTCGAAGAAAGTCACCTCTTCAGAGAAGTAGTCTGGCAGCATTCGTTAAAGCACTTTCCAAGGTACGGACTTCACCAATCCCATGTTTTAGTTTGTTTCTAATTTATTGAGTTTTTAGGGGCATATTCCGTAATTAAAGGGGAAGGAGGAGTCCAATTTGGTTTCGAAATCTTGAATCTGGAAAAATTATGGGAGCGTTAATAAAAAGGGCTTGAACTAATTTTATTTTAACCAAAAACCATCCTATAACTATTTTTAACCAAAAACCATCCAAGAACAAAGTAAAACTCATCAAACCAACAGACAGCTCGACCACCAGCCAGTCACTCATGGGCTCTCCTTTGGCCCTCATCCTCCTCCTCCTCCTCCTTCACCAACCAAACATTGCATTCCCTCTAACCTAACCATAAAGTTTCATGCGAATTTCCTAAAAATCGAATTTTCCGCCATAATTGAACAGTTCAATGAGAACCCATCTCAATTTTGAGCTTGTGGTGCTGAAATTCGATCGAATACTTAAAAAAAAATTGCAAATCGCCCAATTTATAAGGGCAATACGAAAGAGAAATTGCTTCTGTAGGCCAAGAGAAAGAAGAGATTTTTACCTTTTCGTTCTGATGCAGAGCGATCCAGACGTGAACTTTATCCATGGATTGCCAGAACACAAAAGCACCCAAAGTCATAGCGAAGTAGGTTGCCACCTTCACCGTCGTCTTTGCCTTCTCCTTTTCTGCTTCCAAATCTCCGTTTTAGGTTTCAGGTGAGCGATCTAGAGAGAACCACTGACGCTACTTTCCGTTATCGAAAAATTATACTGCGATTTCATTTGTGCATAACCAAATCTCTGTAAAATTTGGATCTGAGAACGAAATCAAAACCGAGAGAGTTGTATTTGTTTTGTTTGTGCACAAACAAACACTGTATCTGGAAAGAAAAGAACCAAAATCTAGAAACAGTGACTTAAATTCCAGAAACAATGACTTAGATTCCAGAAACAGTGACTTAGATTGCAAAAACAGTGACTTAAATTCCAGAAACAATTTATTTTTACATTCCAAAAACAGTGCCCGTCGTTATTTTTTAATAGCATGCAGATCTCAAATATTTTTTCTGGAGAAACAAATGACGAACTTCACTGACGAAGAAAAATTGAAAAACAGTACCTCGAATACACTATGAATAATAACGACGACCACATTTCAACGAAATAATACAAAAAATAAATTAAAGAGCATGAGGATCTGTATTTTTGTTTCAAAGAAAAAGAAGGTCTGCAACATGGTTTTTGATTAAATAAAACTTATAACATGGTTTTTTATTAAACCTAAAACTTTTCAAGCCCTTTTCATTAGTTTTCCTAAAAATTAAAGAATCAAAATTCAAAGATAATATACCACCAATCACAGGATTCTGATTTCCAACTCTGCTGCTACACTGAAGCATCATACTTTTCTTCATATGTTTAATTTTTTTGGTTTTTTTTTTTACTGTTATTAGTATGAATTATGTTTGATAGGAGGTTGGTTCAGTGACGTTACTAAATTTGTGTACAATTGGTTTTCATTCAGCCTCTGCCACTATATTTTGCAATTTGCAAATTTTGGGTAATTTTGTATGTAGATTGGTGGGTTGTATAATATCTCTGATTTCAGAGTTGGGAATTCGATATATATTAATGTGGGAACGGTGATAAGGGTATGTCCTTATTGTTATGTGTCTTTTTGGGGTTTTTTCTTTTCATTTGTTGTAATTTAATGACAAAATTTGATTGAGACGGAAAAAACATTTTGTATTCTCATTTGTTGATCCATATAACGTATGACTTTATTTTTTGTATGAATAATGTATGACCCTATTTTATGTTTTCATTTGTTGTGATTTTGTTTGCTCAAGTGCGGTTACAATTATGTCTTTGTTTATTCATGCTCGTTTGATATTGTAATCGAAACTTCTCATCAACCAATAGTGTAAGGGTAATGTTAGAAAAACTAAATTTGCATACAAAATTTGCAAATTACCCATAGTGTAAACATATTTTCCTTAAAAATATATAGTTATTTTGAATTAAAAATCTGGTTATTAGTTACCGATAACTAATAGACCTACCAAAGTACTTCAAATTTTCCAGTTTGGACAATAATTCAAGCAACCTCAGAAATGTCACAATCGTTTATATCCACGCGGGTACTGTCCGCTGGGCGGGAGCGCTCTGTGTTGAACTGCGTCGGAAATTTAGAGACAACAAGCTGTAATTCGTCGGCCACGAGAGCAAAGACTTCATGTTTAGCGTAGGACTTGATAGTTTTGGCTGAGATGGGTAAGTCGGAAAAGGAGTTAGATGCTGCCGCCCAACCTATAAGTTCTTCATAAAAATCATATTTTGCAAGACGTATAATGCTTGACGAGCCACTTCCTCCGCCGATACCACTGGTCTTGTAGGTAAGTACACTACCCTGCGTGGTGAAAAGCATCTTATCCAGTGGCTCTCCCTCTCGAATAATACAGCTACCATTAGCATGGTTAACTGGCTCCAAATGCTTCATGATTGCATCCAACACTAGTCTGTTTTCGTTTTCAAGCCCTGGCAACTGGGGTTAATTCATACATGTAATTAGAAACCTATAAATATATCGATAAGATCGAATAAGCAACATCGTTTTACTAAGACGGATGATAAGCAACTGTTCAAAAGTACACTCACGAAAGCACGTACGCCAAAGAACTCAAAGAGGAGTTAATGCTCCTATCTATATAATAGCTTGAATTCGTTAACTAGATTATTCGAAAAACCATTTACTACCGCAAGCTTATAGAACACTAAAAGAGCTATGTATATAGAGAAATTGAGAGAGATAGGACGTTAGGAACTTACTATTTTTAGTGTAGCCAGGAAGAGATGGCGCTTTATATGTTTCTTAAGTTCCGGAGGAAGTAACGAGAAGATATTCTCCACAGGATTATCTTCGTCCTCTTCAAGTGCTTCGCCTACTAATTCCCCAATCGCATGAACTATCCCTCCAGGGAGGCCATATTCAGATAACATGAAATCTATTTGTGGATATATGACATGCATCCGCTGCCGTATCGTAGATATTCTGTTAATTGCCTGCATAAATGTCTACTCCACAACATGGAGGTTTGAAATTGAGTTTATTAAATCCTGAAATTCACATTCATATATGTAGAAACTACTCAAGAGAAAACCAGATATACAAAATACAACCCATCACCGACCTGCAAATGTCCAAGCAGATATATGAATAGTACCAGGCCACTCATCGAAATAAAAATTACAAAGACGGTTTCCCATGCATAGGTACTAGAGTTGAGATTTGAAGCAAAAGAACTGTAGAAATCATTGGAGCAATGTATTAAAACAATATCTGAAGAAGGACAACTCATTGGACGGCTGGTTTTGTATGACTGAATCTTGATAATCAATCACAATGTACCCTTCAAACACTGGCACATCACATGCATTGATGTACTGTAAAAAAATTGTGTGCATGATGCAATATCTAAAAATAAAAGTACTTATGTAGGACAAATCTCAAATTTCGTAAGCCCCATGAGAAATACATCAAGATTTTTCGAGGAAAATCTATTGTTCCCACTATGCCAAAATGGAGAGTGTCAATGAATATGCCAAAATTGTATACCACTGGATTTTGCGGATTTGTTGGACATAAGTCGCTTAGAAGTGTGACATTTCTCAACGTAGTATTATCACATTGTAAAGTACTTAAGTCGCATCCATTTTCAGTTCAACAATTAGAGATCCAACAATCTATCTCTCGTTGAACACAAAAAAAAATATTTAAAAAAAAAAATAAATAAATAAATAATAATAATAATAATAATAATAATAATAATAATAATAATAATAATAATGTACCAAAATGCTCCGAGTACCTAACAAACCAAGAACTACATTTGTGACTCAACAGTATTTACAAGCAACTTATGGAGCAGTTAAAGTAAACTAAGATAAGACAATTAACTTACATGACTAGCAAGGATGTAAATAATGAAATTTAATACACCTGGAATCCATATTTGCTTTCTCTTAGCAAGTTCTTTGCCATCTTCACTTGTATCCTTGTTAATCCACTTACATAGTCTGTACACTGGACTAGCTCGTGCAACATATTGCAATAGAATAATTGAGTTTAAAAACTTCATTATATTCAAAGATCTTGAGTCCCTCGTTGTCGGAAGAAAAATTAGAATTGTGATCTGTACACAAATGTAATCATTAATTAAACTTAAGTGTTGTGTGATTAAATGAGCGAAATCAAATTATCCTAAATCCTAACATATGACTTAAGAGAACATAACGAAAGATAATTTACTCCAGAAAAGTAATTGGCTTACTTGTGGAATAGGAAGAACAGCTGAAATGTTATGTATCAGGGGTTCGGGTAGGAACATCACATCATTTCGGATGTATTCCGGAAAGCTCAATGTGCACCCCGTACTCAGCACAAGATAGCATTTATAGATGATAATATAGATTAATTGGGATAATATATATAATACATATTATCCCAATTAATCTACCTCCATATGGCAAAACAATTGGAGGCTTCCCCTTTGCAAGCTCTAAAATTTCCTTATATGACAACCTGAACAATTAATACACAAGAATTAAACATGAAATTCATTTGTTCGATTTGTTTATTCCTATTTTGAACAACCATATTGATCTGATGCAAAAATCCTTTGTTTTAATTTTCAAAAGAAAAAATAAAATGCTGGAGATATCAAAAGAAACATGAAACCTTGTTAGGTCGATTGACTCGCCATCGGAGCTCTCCATTTTTTGAACTAATTTATCAGGGTTCATCATAACTTAAGCTTACTAAGTTATGATGCATACAAGATTCTCTGAGCTATCAAAGACCCGAATGAGGAACCTCTTGAAGTTACAACAAAGTACATATGTTAGCTACAACCAGTTCATGATGGAGAATAAGGAGGCTAGGAATTGAATGGACAAGTTAAGGGGTTAAATTCTCGAAGAGGGAACTAGAAGTGTGATACCTTACATTTGCGTTTTAATTACTTGACTCAACTATGTGATACCATCATTGTTTTTCGTGGATAAATAAATGATGAAAAAGAAAAGGGAGAGGTAGAAGGCTTTATAAGGAACAGGAAAAACTGGAGGGAGAAGGAAATTTGATCTGTCTATTGACTTTTAAGAGTAGTTCTTTCTTGTATTGCAAAGTAAAATCATAATATTACAAAAGAGGAGGAAGAGGTATTTAAGGAGAAGGATGCGGTGCACATGCAGTGCATGAAGACATCTGGGTAAACCCCTTGAAACCTCCACAAGGCTAGTCTAGAGGACTTACATCAACATACCTCAATCTCCTTAAATCAAGGAACCTAGAGACCATATACTAATCTCCTTAAATCAAGGAGATGACATCAAGAAAGAAACTTACACCCATCTCCTTAAATCAAGGAGAAAAAGGCTACTTACAAAATGATAAAATAAGATAAACCCTAGAACCTATAGTAACCCTAATAACCACTCTTTACTCTTTCAATACTCCCCCTCAAGCTAGATCCAGCAAATTGATGGATCCAAGCTTGCCCAAGAGACAGTGAAACTTATGCATGGGTAAGGATTTGGTAAACAGGTCAGCAACTTGATCAATACTTATGACATAACGGGTTTGAATAACTTGTGTTTGCACTTGTTCACGCACGGTGGCAATCCACTTCGATGTGTTTGGTTCTTTTGTGAAACACCGGATTGGAAGCAATGTGCATGGCTGCCTGATTGTCACAATAAAGAGACATGGACTGGGAATTAAATACCCCTAAATTAGAAAGCAGGCCGCGCAACCAGATTAACTCACAGGCACTGGAAGCCATTAATCTATACTTAGCCTCACCACTTGATCTGGCAACTACTGCTTGTTTTTTGCTTTTCTATGTGACTAAGCTTACTCCCACAAAAATGCAATATCCGGTTGTTGATTTTTGATTTACTGAATTTCTTGCCCTGTCAGCATCACAATATTCCATTATTTGAGTGCTTCCAGTGTTCTTCATGACTATACCACAACCCACCGATCCTTTCAAGTATCGCAGGATTCTTTTAACAATATTGAAATGCTCAAGAGTGGGTGAGTGCATGAATTGACTAGCAATACTCACAAAATATAAGATGTCAGGCCGGCTTATAGTGAGGTATATCAACTTTCCAACAAGTCTTTCATAGTAACCAACGTTGGGAAGTAATTCACCTTCCAAGCTGAATTTGAGTTTGCTGTCAAGAGGTGTCTTGGCTAGTTTGACAGCACTCGTATTGGCTTCCTTGAGGAGATCAAGCACATACTTTCGTTGGTTTAGAAATAGGCCTTTATGAGAAGATGCCATTTCTATACCTAAAAAGTACTTCAACAACCCTACATCTTTAATGTTAAACAGTTGTTGGAGGGCTTGTTTGAGATTGGCAATTTCTTCATCACTATCACCCGTGTTAATTAAGTCATCAACATAGATTAGAACCACTAGTTTCCTAGCAGTTCCTGAGCGTACAAACATTGAAGAATCTACATTGCTTCTGTGAAAACCAGCACTGATGAGAACCGAGCTGAGTTTCGCATACCAAGCTTGAGAAGATTGTTTAATTAAACTTGATCTTATATATCCACCTGCATCCCACAGCCTTCTTCCCTTTTTGTAACTTTACAATGCTTCAAGTGTTGTGTTGATCGAGAGCATGTAACTCATCATGCAAAGTTTTCCTCCACACTTCAGATTCACTAGCATCATGGAAATTTTGAGGTTCTGTGAGCTCAAAAACCTTGTTGAGAAATGCACTGTGAGCAGGTGCAAGCTTATGATAGGAGACATAATTGGAGGTTGGATGTCGTGGCTTGTATGTCTCATAGTCAAGTAATCTTGCAGGCAGTTGTCTCTCTCTTGTAGGGTTGCGTTGAGGTGCAATAGGCGTTGACTCATCTTCTATTGCTTCTGAAGTCACACTTTGCAAGCTTTCACACACTTCATCATTTACGTTGCTAGGAGACTGGCCTTCATGAATTTGTTCACTTGAAGGGAGGGTTTCTTGAGCAAGTGTGTTGACATTCAAAATTGGAACCTCAGTTATCATGACATCTGTTTTTGGTAAGGGAAACAGATCCAAGTAGTTTTCCCCCTGAGTGGTAACTTTAAAATTCTTATTGAAAAAATGGTTAGTTTCATGAAACCTAACATCCTTAGATACAATAAGTTTCCTAAGTTGAAGGTTATAACATTTGTATCCTTTTTTAGTTGAAGAATACCCAAGAAAAATGCACTTTGCTGCTCGAGGATCTAGTTAATCTCAATATAGAGATTGAATGTGCACAAAACATATGAATCCAAAAACTTTTAAAGTGTGAGAGATCCACTTTTCTTCCTTTTATTATCTCCATTGGAGACTTGAACTTTAACAGTCTACTAGGTAATCTGTTAATCAAATAGGCAGCTGCCATAACATCATAGGTACATTCATCTGCAACATCAGTGCCCTAGTTTTCTCTAATAAGTCACGATTTTTTCTCTGAGCAATGTCATTTTGATGTGGAGTTCCCACACAACTAGTTTGATGCATGATGCCATTATTGCTCAAGTATTGTGTCATGATTTGAGACATGTATTCTGAGCCATTATCAGACCTTAGAGTTTGAATGTTTGAAGAGAAATGATTTTTGACAAGATTATGGAAATCTTTAAACATATCCATTACTTGATTTTTTATTTTTTTTTATTTTAAAAGATACAACCATGTGGCCCTTGAATATTCACCAACAAAGGTTACAAAATACTTTTCACCATCAAAAGATTCACTAATTGGTCCCCATATATCTGAGTGTACAAGCTCAAAAATCTTGCTAGTCCTAGAAACTGACTCTCCCAAATGTAATCTAGTAGCTTTGGACATATGGCAGGTTTCACACTCAATTGCTTCTTTGCTTGACTTGGGAAACAAGGCTGACAAAATAGGATGAGAAGGATGAGCTAGGCGTTGATGCCACAAAAGGTTGTCTTGGTTTGAGATTGACTTGACTTGAAAGCACTTGAACTATTTTTTGAGATGTAATATAGGCCATCTAGAAAGAAAAAAAAACTTCACCAATCATCTTCTTGGTGATACAATCCTGAAAAATTACACTTTATGGTGAAAAAATGACCAAACGGTTCAAAGTATTTGTGATTTTTCCCCCGGATAGAAGCTGAAAAGGAAATGAAGGAACATACAACGCCATAAACTCAATTTTATTTGAAATCAAGTGAACATTTCCCTTTCCTACAACTTTGGCCCCTTCACCATTTGCAACTGACACTATGCAATTTTTCAAACTCTTTTAGTTTTGAAACTTTGTGAGTCATGTGGTTTGTGGCTCCAAAGTCAACAATCCAAAAATCATGCAACAAATTAACATTTAGAGCAGTTTTGAAAGCATTCAAAATAACTTGAAGGTCTTGCTTTGGCATGTGATCAGCATTGGCCAGAAATCCAACAAACTTTCCCAACAAGGCCGTGGTATTTCCATCTTCATGATCAACAACTTGATCAGATTCTTCTCTTCCTATTTCCTTATGTAGGAAGGTTGCAAACTTGTTTATAAGGTCTGCAGGATTGGCTATGAACTGCTTGTAAGGATCATGACTGTTGA
Organism: Pyracantha coccinea; assembly: GCA_028566515.2. Taxonomy (NCBI): domain Eukaryota; kingdom Viridiplantae; phylum Streptophyta; class Magnoliopsida; order Rosales; family Rosaceae; genus Pyracantha; species Pyracantha coccinea. Next base: position 3,381 of record JAOTRO020167674.1, on the reverse strand, counting down.
TAGATGAAAATGAAACCATGTTGGCTCGGTGGAAAAATTGCTGAGGTTGAGGTCGCTTTAGTACACCTTTGTCTTTCAAGAAGTCTGGTTTCAACTCTGGATGCAAGATCCAGCACGTTTCTTTTACGTGACCATTGTAGTGGCAATGTTAACACTTCAAGTTAGGGCTTTTACCTCTATATCTCTTCTCAGTTGTCATGTAGGCTCGAGCTTCAATAACATTTTCTTTTGCTCCAGCATTCATAACCTTCCTTCTCACTTCCTCCCGTTGAATGGTAGCACAAATGCTTGTGAAGGTTTGTAGCTTAGGATTCATCAGAATGTGACTTCTCAGATCCTCATAATCTGCACTGAAGCTGGATAATAGCTGGAAGATTTTATCCTCCTCATCCTTTTTTAAGAGAATTATGGAATCAGTAGTATGTGGCCTGTAGACATCCAGTTTATTCCACATACTTTTCAGAGATCCAAGATGCTGAATAAAGCTCTTACCTTCTTGCTGGATAGCAGAGATATCTCTTTTAAGTTGAAACACGCAAGCGGAATTGTTTTGGTTCCCATAAATCTCCTTCACCGTTGTCCATAGCAAAAGAGATGACTCTGAGTAACTGAAAATCTCAGCTATTTTCCTTTCCACAGAGTTAAAACAACCATGACATAACAAGTTGATCTTTACATAGCCAACCTTCATAATCCGAGGATGTATTTTCTGGGCTTGGCACATTACTATTGATGAACCCGAGTTTGTTTCTTCCACCAATGGCAAGTTTAATTGCACTTGACCACGGAAGATAATTGTACTCATTCAATAGAACTGAGCTAAGCCTTTGGTTGGGATTGATGTCCATTTCTGAAAAGCCTCTTAGGTTGAGAAGTAAGGTGTTGTCAACATCCTGGCTGACTAAGTTTTCTTTAGCCATTTCTTTGAAGAGTGAAGGTGTTTACAAGACGAGATACACAGAGACATGTTCAAAGGAAAACCTGCTCTGATACCATATTGACTTTTAAGAGTAGTTTTTTCTTGTATTGCAATGTAAAATCATAATATTACAAAAGAGGAAGAAGAGGTATTTAAGGAGAAGGATGCAGTGCACATGCAATGCATGAAGACATTCGGGTAAACAACCCCTTGAAACCCCCACAAAGCTAGTCTAGAGGACTTACATCAACATACCTCAATCTCCTTAAATCAAGGAATCTAGAGACCATACACTAATTTTCTTAAATCAATACTTACAAAATGATAAAGTAAGATAAACCCTAGAACCTATAGTAGCCTTAATAACCACTCTTTACTCTTTCAATAATGTCTACATTTTTTTTAAATGAAAAAAGAAAAAGAAGAGAGAAAGGTAGGGTACTCTTCGAGGAACGAGAAAAACTAAGGGGAGAAGGAAAAAAGAAAAGAAAGGGAGCACAGCCAAGGGGAAAAAATAGTAGTGCTACACTAATATTTAATAGAGGTAAGGTCCATCAACAAATATGGATCACATTTTTATTAGATAGATGGTACAAATAGATGATCAAATAGAAGAGTTGGAGTCCCAGATTCTTCAAAACTCTTTCATAAAAGTAAGTAACTACTACAATGTTTTCCAATAGATGTTTGAAATACCTCTTTGCTCCTTAATAGTCATTTTGACCTATTTTGCCTATGAAATTAACTGTTTGTGTTACATTTTTCTCTTCATCATCAAATACGACTAAAATCTGTTAAATTTGATGATGAAGCACATGTGATGTTCACTTTACGAGAGACAAAAATTTGTACCGCTATGCTTGCCTATAGATATTCCAAGTAACCAATTTGCTCCTTAAAGGTCATTTTGAGACGACTAATTTCTTAACGTTCAATTCATGTGTCTCACTTTACCCTCCACCTTCAAATTGTAATATATTCATTAAATTCGATGATGTGGTCCATTGAGGTTCACTTTTGTGGCCATGAGGAGAAGGTCTTCTACTCGGCACTCGGAACTAGAGACATGTAAGAGGGGTTGGAACCAAAGAGTGGGACAAGGTTAGCATAACAAATCAAGGGGTGGGGTAGGAGGTGTCTTATGTGTATGGATCTGCATGGACACGTGGTCCTTTGCCGGACCCAGAATTTCTCACACAAGCTGTCAGCAAATTTAACATATTTTTTGACATACTTAACAGTGGGAGGCAAAGCAAGACGTTAAAAATAAGATCCATGAGCAATTCAGGATAAAAAGACTCTTAAGTGGTAAAGGGATCCAAACTACAGAATGCATATGAAGTTCCTTCAAAATCTCAAAACTCCCCAAATATTTCCTAAATAGTTTCTCTGGGGACATCCGATAAAATTCGAACAATTCATCTATTTCCTTTGTAGTTGGCAACCAATTAAATGAAGTGATACTCTATAAAGCCAGGCATCTTCCTCACAAGCAATGCAGGTTAAAACCTTTGGTTCCCCACCCCGAGAGAACCAGAAATATAAACTTTGGGGAAAAATAATCAAAGGATATAATCATAAAATTGCAACGAAAAAAAAACAGTTACTACGAACACAAGCATGAGAATCCAGACAGCAAGGCATAAACATAGTAACATCACAAAGCTATTTTAAGAAGTATCACTACTACATTGGAAGGCAAACGTTTCATCTGGTTGATATGGAAATTAGAGGATGTGTTTATTCTCTTTGTAAACAAGTGAAAATGTGATATCAGTGCATAAACCCTTTTTTCGCTTCTTTTTCCCTTTTGCTTGTACACACCTTCAATGTCAATTTCTACAGATGGACTTACCAGAAAGGTGGAAGCGTATTGAATTCGATCAACCTCGTGAAAAAGCATTGAAATTCATATGATAGCAGGTGGGATTGCATAGGAATGGACAATCAATTTGGTTTATTGCATTTCGACCTAAGTATCAGTCGCCCACAAACTCTGCAATTGTCTTTCAAAGTTCAAACCAGTCAGATAACAAGTTCAGTATGAAAAGTGATAGAAAACCATTTGTTTTCAAACAAAAAAGATAAGCAGATTTTGATGCCGTAATGCCAAACTTGTAGTATTTAGGCACTCAGTTGCATGAACAGAAAGATTTATAAGAATACAACAATTATATATGTATATTTAGAAAACCTCAAGGAAAGTGAGCAAACAAGCAAAAGGGAGGAAGATCATTAAACTTTCATCTTGTCTCCAGTCTCCATATTTTCATTGCTAAATCTTTTTCTGGAAAGCAAAGTATGATAGAACCCTAGCTTCACGTCTTACTCAATGTAATAGCAGTAGCAATGCATTATCTGTAGTAACCAACTTTTACAACAACAACCTTTTCTTCCTTATAGTTTTCCTTATATAGCACTCAGCTATCTTCGCTATTAAGCTACCTACTAACCACCAAGCT
>JAOTRO020166928.1:0-12702 GCA_028566515.2 Pyracantha coccinea | reverse complement strand
AAATACAAAGCCCAAAGACTTGAGGCCCAAGTACAAAGCCCAAGTACGAGGCCCATATAATATGGTACAAACAAGTACTAACATAGTTATTCAACAACGTACTAACCCCCAAAGTTTATGAAAACTCATATAGCATAATAAGTATTAGGTTTTCCGAAAAACCCTAGCATGCCATAAAACGTTCATAAAACATATATCATATAGTTTGCACACTAGTGGTATCATATATCAGTATTTTACGGCCGAAGCCACAAACCTACGTCTGGCCGAAGCCATATATAAGTATCTCCCGGCCGAAGCCACCAACCTATGCCCGGCCTAAGCCATATATAAGTATCATCGCCCGTAGGTAAAATAGTGACCACTAGATAAGCACAAAAATCATTGAGCATAATATTTCCAAACATAATACATATATCTCATCGGAGCTTAGTAGCTCAAACATCATATCTTAAAACATCTTCATAGTATATAGTCATCAATCATATATACTACAAAAAACATAAAATCAATACAGCATGAATGTCATAAAGCGTAAATCCAATTTACTCATAAACATTCCATAAAACGTAATCAATACATCATGTTTTTTATGTATGCATTTCTAATAGTAAAATATGCATTTTTAGAAGGGGTCCACTCACAGATACTCTGTTGTCAAAGAGCTATGCATAATAGAAGGGACGGAAACGCCGTTAATAATCGTACCTAAGCACATAAAGGGTCCAATTGATAAAACTCTGCCATAACGATTGAATTTTGGAAAACAGATGTCATAAACGGATTCAGGATGTCAAAAGCATAAGAGGGGACCTCGGGTACCCCCTTGTGCTAGGTGGCGGCCCCAACGGCCACGCGCCGAGTTGGGTCGCCAAAAAAGTCGTCGACACTGTCGTGGACAGCAACATAGCATAGTACCTTTGGTGGAGGTGCTTGTGCTCCACACGCTGACTGGGTTCTGTGTTTGGGCCGGTCTGATTCTGGGTTTTAGGCTGGTTCAGTTCTGGGTCTGGGCTGAGGTTAGTAGGTTGGGTAATTAGGTTTGGCCTTTGGCCTATTGGGCTGGATAATTGGGTTTGGGCTTGGCCTATTGGGCTAGGTAACCCGACCTAAAGGAAATCTGGATTGATGGTTATCAGGTAGGGTCGACCCAGTTTCAGGCTAAGAGTTGGCCGGATTCTGGGCACAACTTCAAATGCTCATAACTGCTCCGATACTCGACCAAATCAAGTGATTCAAAAAACGAAAGTTGTAGTACTAAATGAGATGAAAAGAATGGTACCTTGCATGATGGCAACTCACATGGTTTGGTCGGAAATCGCCAAAAAATTGGGGAAGCTTTCCCCGTGGGATTCCTACGTCTAAACATCACCAAAACTTCTCAAAACTATTTCCAAACATACACCAAGACACGATCTATAACTTTTGGATGAGGTTCGAGGCTTACCATTTCCAGAGAACATGGAAACTTGTCGGAAAACTCAGTGAATAGTATAAGTACTGTGCAGCGAGTTTGGGAGGGTTTGAAGGCTTCTTCTTCGATTCTGAGTTCACTAAGATGATGGTGGGGATGTTGATATTGTTGTTGTGTGGTTTGTTTGTGTGAAAAGTCCTTGGAGATAGTAGTTTGAGAGAATGTCGAGAGTGCAGAGAAAGGGAGATGAGAGAGTTGTGAGAGAGGGAGTGAGTTTATTTTTCAAAAAAGAAGAAGAAGAAAGGAGTTCATGGGTTGGGCAGGGATAACGGGGACAAAATCTCTAAGTGGGTCCCCTTCATTCGTAGTTTAAGAATGCATAAGAAGAAATACAAAATATCCAGAAACGTTTGACGTAGAATCTTTGTTAAAAACCCGATTTCGAATCCGTTCGCGCTTACGCATTCGTGGTGATAAGTACGTTAAGAATAAATTAGAAAAAGTAAAACTACACGTTTCAACAATACGGTCAAACAAAGTCAACTCAAGGGTAAAAAGATAATTTCATAAATCTGGCAATATGAAATTACACTAATTTTGGGATGGGGTTTCACAATAAGTCTAATGTTCAACTCTTATAGATGATGATGTGATACAGTTTAACTAACTACTTTTTTGAAGAAAAGTACGACATTTTATTCATTGAAAAAATGGTATTACAAATATATATCATTAGTAACTCAATCAAACTAGCAAACTCTCCTAAAGAGAAAAATCAAAATCAAACTCCGAAACAATTCATGTGTTGTAAAATCGACGGTGTGTGCAGTGGAATAAATAAACAAGACACAAAATTTACGAGGTTTCTCTACAGTCAGTGTGACTGGAGTACGTCCTCGGGGCAGCAGTGATGCTTTGCATTTATAATATGGAATAATAAGATTACAAAGATAACTCTCTATATTATCTCCTCTCTCTTTCCTCTCTTCTTTCTCTCTTCTTTCTTTTTTCTCTTTTCAGCCGTTGAGCCGTATCACTTGTGTCTTATATTTATATGAAAACTAGGAGCACCAAAGGTAGTGGCATCTCCTAGTGGAATGAATTGTAGAATGGTAGTGGATGAGTTGTCATCCATATTAAGTGACTTACAATACCTCCTTACTCGGCCATCCACATTGAATTACAACACATACCAATTTTTTAGCCTAACCAATCCGAAATGGGCTCTTAGGGTTGAAGTTGTATCTGCTCACACCATCAAAGGTATTCTTGTCATATTGAGCTCATAATTCACATGGCACACTTTGATTGGGCTTAAATTCCCTAAACCCTATCATTATTTTTCATAAACAACATGAAAGCAATTGAGATGTCTTAAATTTCTTCATCATTCCCTTCATACCCTTAATACGTGATTAGTGGATAAAACATAAAAGCTAGACTATTGATAATTAGTTAACTTTTGATCTACGGTAAAGATTTATTAGGCATTGCAAACGGTACGGGTGCCATTTGCAAGGCCATGAATGCTCTCTACGTAGAGAGGACAAATCCCATAAATGCACAAACCCCATTGAATAAGGGATTTGAGTTTCCATACTTTTATAGATGTTATGTGCAATCTAGTTAATTGACAAACACGTACATGGCCTAGGAGTGTATCAGTATTGGGCCCTGTGACCAACTTTGATAGAGAATGGGCTCCAACATACTTGCACTAAAAACCAAAAAATTGTCTTTGTGTACAAAATTAAGAACTCAAATGAGGAGTTTGTGTCTTTGTGTACACTAATAGATTGAAACAATGCATATTCAATATAAGGCACCAATGTAAAAAATAATGGACACAAACACATTATTGGGCACCGAAAGTGAAACAATGCACATTCAATATAGAGGCACCAATGTAAAAAATAATGGACACAAACACATTATTGGGCACGAAAAACCAAGCAAAGTGGGACATTAACCTTTGGTCTGACAACTTTTTGACTGAACAGGGACACGAAAGGACTTTTGTGTCTATACATAGGCTTCATATGCACAATTGTATGTCTCCCACTTTATAATTGTAGACACAAAACCTTATTTTGTGTGTACACATGTGAACGGCACGTGCCAAATAAATTTTATTAATTAAATATATATATATATATATATGTGTGGGGCACAATGGCTTTTGTGCGTTGACACAAGCGACCAACTTTTGTTTAACATGTAAGTTTCTCACAAGTTAATACATTATCACGAACCTCTGTTCTATCTTCAAATTCTCTACAATTTTTTTTTCAAAAATAATGAAGCCCAATTTTTTTTTTCTGTAATCAATTATTCAATCACAAGTCAAGATACCCAAAGTCATCTACTGGTTCAAATGAAAGCACCATGAATCGCTCATCCTAAATTTTCAGAAGTGATTTCAATTAAAGATAGTCTGCCAAGATTTACACACCAAGCTGTCATGAATCATGAGCCCCTACAACTCCAGTCTCATGCTAAGGGTAAGAAGTTTGAAATGAATAAACATGTAAGGGTAAGAAGTTTGAAATGAATAAACATTCTAATTCATCGTCATTGATCAAATATAATTCATACTCCAAAATGATTCAGAATCCAAAATTACCATAGCTTGCTACAATGGTGAATTAATTGAGGATGAGGCATGACCATCCAACACATTTGGTTCATAGGATAAACGTGATATCAACGCTTAGTATGCAGACTATAAATGAGAAATGGATTTTAAATTAATAAGAATGAGATTGGTGGATCATCAGGAGATGAATTGTTCTACACTGATTTCAAATGAATTTATTATCTCGCTCTATGTAGTTTGTTTATGTTTACTTTTAATGAATTAAGCTCTATTTAGTGTTGTATTAGTTGTTTTTATGTGATGGTGGTGCTTTATGTTCTACAGTCGGATGCTTCTTATTCGTTTATGTATTGTGTGAGTATGTGATTTTTGAAATGTTAGTAATGTATTTTGGACCAAGTAGGCATAAGTTTTTATAGTAGTAAAGCATGTTCAAAATTTGGTTACGTTTACAAATATGAATCGACAATTTTGATGAAGATGAAGATTGGTGTTGAATGCAGAAAATAGAGTAGTAAAAAATAATCGGTGCTACACCTAACCATGCGACAACCATAAACTTTACAATCTTTTCCGTTACCATTTATGTAATATTTCTGAAAAATTCTAGGTAAATCATATTTTGTAGACTACATCAATTCAAATATTTAATAGAGTTGTATCTTACTTGTAGTGGTGGACCCCAACTAGACTAGAGAGATGGTATAATTCTAGTGTAAACAATGGCATTTTTCTAGCATCTCACAATCTTTTTATTTTCATCGGCCACACAATTTAAATTATAAATTAAATAGTTGTGTTGAATAATGGTAAGGAGTTGTTTAATCATTGTAAGAATCTCACATCACATGTTTCTTTATTGTTCACTGTTTCAATTTTATGACGGATTTTTTCCTTCAGCCATAAAAGGTTTATTAGGTTCTTAGCTATTTCAGTTGTTTTTTAGATTCTTATCTTCTTGCAGGTTACTTTTAGATGCTTAGTTATATTATGTTTGCTGCCATCATATTATTTTTTTTTTCTACCAATAATAAAAGTACTTCACGTAGTGCCGTAGAACAAAAAAATTGTGTCTATAAGGTCATTTGTCTAGTCAACGTATAAAGGTCATCTCTCCTAATTTCAGGCAAAAAAAAAAAGTCTCGGTGATGCAATTGATGTTTTCATGCAAACGTTAATTAATGACTTGTAACATTTATGAACGCTAGGTTTGCAAACATATGAATGGACGCCAGGTTTGCAAACATATAATAGTCACTGTCAAGAAACCTTCACTATTCATGCTGCCTTGTTGTGGACTATAATGACTTTCATGCTAATGCTATGCTCTCAGGGCGGAGCATTAGTTGTAAGAATGTTTGTCCAACTTACGGTGATGACACCGATTTGTTACAACTAAACATGAGAAAAGTTTGCATTCATGGTACATAGATGATGGTTCCCAATATCACATAGGTACCAAAAGTATAAAAAGACTTTTAATGCATCTCAAGACTTTCGAAACCCCTTATACCAAGAACTGCCATGGATTGTTTGATGGAAGTGACGAGATTGACCTTCAAATTTGGCAAAGCTGGAAATGTGAGCGACTGTATGCAGGGGTGGACTGATGACGGCCACGTTGTTGGTCAGTGGACAAAAAAGATTATATTCTTTGAATTGTCTTACTGAAAGTATCTTTTACTATGGCATAACTTGGATGTCATGCATATAAAGAGAACTCGTAGCTGAAAATGTTATTGGCAATCTTTTGGAAATTGAAGGGAAGAATAAAGATGGTGTTATAGCAAGTGTTAATCTTCTAGAGTTGAGCATTAGGCATGATCTGTGCCCGTACAAAGTTTCTAGCGGCAAAGTACGATATAAAACCCAGGGAGAAAAAAATATTGTGCCAGATTTTGGAATTAATTCAGGAGCTAGACAACTACTATTCTAACATCAGCAACCGCGTGAATATTCAAGAAAAGAAATTAATTGCCTTGAAAAGCCTCGATTTTCATATGTTGATGCAGATATTCCTCCCTATCGCAATGAAGGTTCTTAAAAATGCTAGGTGCTAGTCACGCTGTGGTCTAGTGCCTAGGTGGACTAAATGGGTTTATATAAATTTATATATATATATATATATATCCTATAAATTAATTAAATTAATTGTATAATATATGAATAAACATTTAATAATATGTTATTTTTAAAAGAAGAATTATGTGTGTGTGTGTGTGTATGTATATATGTAAGAGTTCTATGTAGAAAAAGAAGATAACGTTACTAAATAATTTGTCGATTTTCATATGTTGATGCAGATATTCCTTCCTATCGCAATGAAGGTTCTTAAAGATGCTAGGTGCTAGTCACGCTGTGGTCTAGTGCCTAGGTGGACTAAACGGGTTTATATAAATTTATATATATATATATATATATCCTATAAATTAATTAAATTAATTATATAATATATGAATAAACATTTAATAATATGTTAATTTTAAAAGAAGAATTATGTGTGTGTATGTATATATGTAAGAGTTCTACGTAGAAAAAGAAGATAACGTTACTAAATAATTTGTATACCATATTTATTTAATAGTAAAGAGTGGGTAATTATTTTTTATTTACTTCTATTATATTTGATAAGGCATATTGGTGGACATCAATCAAATTGAAGGGAGTGGTTTTGACTCTTTGACAAAGAAATCCCAAGCATCCAGGTAAATTTCTTGTTTCTTTTCCTGCAATTGCAGATTTGTTATTATGATTCCTTCTACAGGCCTTTCTCGCTCATTCTTCCCTCATGCACTCGCTATATCTTCATATTTTATGTCGTCGTCTCCTTTTCTGCGCAATCCGGTGAAACAACGAGACATAATTTTTTTTTCACATAACAGCCTAGTGCGCCGCTGAGGCTGCCTAGCCAGCCCAATCGATGCCTAATACCCTTGCCGATTTATTGAACGTTTTTTTAATAATCACCGCGGCAGCCTAATGACCAGCGCCTAGATGCCGCCTAGATAGCTTTTTAGAACAATGATTGCAATACAAAAAGTGTTGTCGAAATGGTTATTAAGGAATGTGCTGTTAGAGTTGAGTTGATTTTTTCGCCGTCTTTGTTAAAAATTGGAATTGAATAATTATTTAACATCTTGTCAAAAAGCATTGCCTTAACTCTTTGTTAGTTGGAGAAACTATTTTCTCCTTCATTCTTTATTGTCTTCACATTCATTCTAGGTCACCCATCTTGTCTTTATACTACATCCTTGGTGTGGAGATTTAAAGGCTTTTTTACTTTGAAAGCTTTGGAGATCCTTTTCATCAAATCCTTAAGAAGCAAATAAGCAAAGTTTCAAGGAGAGAAAATCCATGGCACACGGAACATCCAAGGAGTTAGAAGTGATCTTGAAGACCTTCCATTTGAGTGATAACCTTGTGAACACAAGGATAAGCTTCAAGGATATGAAAACTCAAATCTCGTCTCTTTCATTTGTAAAAAATCTTTGTTCAACACTAGGCTTTGAATTCCATAGGTTATAGAATTGTTTTTAAGTGTTTGCTTATTTTAAGAATTAATATGTAGGCTTATATGCTCAAATGTTCTAAGTTAGAGTTTTCCTTCAGTGGCCAGAATTGGGAGCTTCATAGCCATGTTGGCTTGTGATGATGGACTGATTCCAATTGAATAAACCAATTGGCACCGGTTAGATGATTCGAAACCTAATCAAGTATGGTTGTTGGTCCATGTACTCATGCAATAAATACTGCAAAAGTGTAAATTATATGTGATGGATGCTTACAAATTTCTATGACAAAACTTTATTATTGCTTATGTAGACAACTATAAAGTGGCCAACTCCAAGAGTTGTTGGCAAGGAGGAGAAAGTCAGGGGTATTTTTGAAATGAAATTAAATCATCGGTTTAGGACATGGAAGGATAAACCTCTTTAGGTTGTATTATTTTATTTTGAGAGCTCGGAGCAAAGGAAGTATTGCAGCAATGATAGAGTAATTTAGAGACAATGGCAAGTCTTGGTAGCTTATTGGGATAAAATTGAAAACAAGGTTTGTAAAACTTAAAAACAATATAATTATTATGCTTCATTTAACCTTAACATTCAAAACTTAAGATTCAATAAAATAATTATTTTATTTTGTGGTGTTCTCTATTTGTTGTGAACTAGCGGAGATGTCTAACTAATAACAAGATTTGAAAAAAATGTTGGAAGACGAGTTACACAACTGAGACAATGACTTTTGCTCAAATATAGGATGATTATGTGAGTGGATTCTTTTAGTATTATAATTTGATGTGACCATCAGTACTTGTTTTATATTATAATGATAATGAGATGACATTGTTATGAACATGCTTTTTTATAAATACCGACAAGATAAACCTACAATTACATCCTACTTCCTTTTCTATAAAAGGATTTATTTTCATTAATTTCTTTCGTAAAATAGAAGTACCAAGTGGGTAGTTTATGAATATATTCCAAACCAATTGAATCGCAACCAATATAAATTTAATATTTTGAAATTATTTTGTCATGGTATAAGACTATACACGTAGAAATGTGAATGTTTAATTGATTTTGGTTGTTTCGTGGACTATATTTTTTGTCTTAGGCCAAAAAACATGATAAGAATGAACATGATCATGTGACTTTCTTCACTATGACACACACAAGAGGATCTACACATCTCCCAATTGATGCAAAATCTGCCCATATGATGGTTATCAATTCATTTTCACTTAACTAAAATTATTTCTAGCAACCTTTAATAGAAGTTTGTGCATTTACAAATGCTTTAGTCTTTTTCAAACAACTGGCGTTTGAAAGTCATGAATAGAGGTTTGTGAGTCGGGTGAAGAGGGAATAACAAAAGTTTGCAACCTGATTTATGCAGAAGTGTTGGGGTCAGAGAAGCAAAACCAAGTGCTCAAGTTTGAACTTAGGGTTACTTAGGTGGATGTACCCGTAATTGTTACCAAACAATGAGGTATTTTTAGGAAAGTTAAGTCACTTTGTAAAGCTTATAAAGCCAAAAAAACAAGCTACTACTGTTGTGGAAGAAAAAGCAGATTGTACGATGCATAAGGAGAATGAGAAAGCAGAAATGTTAAAAAGAAAGCATAGCAAGACTTAAGGCCGAACAAGAGGAGAAATTAAAGTTGGCAAAGACGCAAATGACTGAGCAATTCAAAGTCATGTTGGCACATGTGGCCATCAACCAACAGCAAGAATGGAAGTTCACACATTCAGAATTCTACACGTTTGGATGGGGCAAATGACAAATATGTGCATCATAGACCTCCATTTTGTAGTGCAATGATGCATGATGAATGCCAAAGAAAGAATATTGGTTAGTTGTCATCAATCAGCCATTCTAAATGTGTCTTTTGTCTAATTAACAGTATTAGTTTAGCCATTAGTAGGTTTGATTTGAGGATGCAAACTTGAAGATGTTATATATTGTTGTATATTAAGAGAATCTCAGGGTAAGTCTAGGATTGGATAACAACATGTATTTTTTGTTTGTTTAACATTTGGAAAGGTTGTATTGTTAGGTTGCATCACAACGTACTTAGCCAAGAACATGGGTTGTGTAATATATTAACTTTAGTATCTTGGTACTAACATTGATTTGATTTGATTTTGTAATGGAAGGTTTGTAAATTAGTTTCTTGGAATTATGTGTAAATTAAGTGTATTACAGTATCTATGTGAGCTTGTGAGTAAGCTATGACCAAAAAATGATTTTTATATTAAAATTTTTAAATAGGGGCCACTTTTTTACAATTTTGCTCAGTTTGATTGAAATTTTTTATTAAAATATTATGACGGTGGCCACAATTTTTAAAGTTGTGCTCAACTTGCTTTTACACCCAACAGAGCAATTTCTCAGAAGTCAACCACCAACTTATAAATCGTGCTCATCCTCCACCGTACACATGTAGCTTAATTGAAAATATTTTTATTAGAACATTATGGCAGTGGCCATAATTTTTAAAGTTGTACTCAACTGGTTTGTACACCCAACAATACAATTTGTTAGAAGTCAACGACCAACTTATAAATTGTGCTCATCCTCCATCATACACATGTCCACCCAGTAAAAGCATCTACCGGAAGTGATACACAAAAAGGGGTTATATTTGTGCTTACCTCTTTGAGCACAAAACAACATATTGTGCCTTAGGACCAAGGGCACGCCCATCGAAGGAACACATAGTATTGCACTGTTGCTATTGTTAGAGAGACATATACATTGGTGTCCTTTAGCCTCATAGGGCACAATTAATCTCTAGTGCGCAATGCCCATATTTTTTTAGTGTTAACTTACTATAACTTTATTTATGAAAACAACAAAACTTTGAAAAAATCTATAGAGCAATTGAAAGTCCAAGTGGAAAATCAAATCCCTTATTCAATGCAACTCAACTGGTCCAAGTAGTATTAAAAGGCATTGACCTTTTTAATGTTCAATATTGGAAATTGCATTCAACTATTGTGCCCGAATTCATTGAATCAAATCAAACCCAAACTCGTGTGAAAGAAAAAAAAAATTAAGATTAAGATTATAAGCTTATAAACTTCAAATTGATATAAAGATTACGAAACTGACTTAAAATTAAGATTACAAGCTTCAAATTGATATAAAGATAATTGACAATAGTTGAGAAAGTAAAATATGATCAAAATAAATCATATATAAATGATGAGTTTTTCGGTGAAGTTCATCCAATTGTTTTTTGAATTAGTTTATTTTTCAATAGTTTATTGATATAAAACATATTAAAAGAGTAAATTTAAGCTAAAACTACATGTTAAAGTTGTCTATAGTATAAATGTAAGAACTAATTGAGCATTGTACAGAGGAGTTTTCGTGATTTTTCAACAACTGTCGGAATTTGGAAAGTTTCCAAATTAAGTGTTGTTAAAGATTTAGCTCTAATTTACTCATTTCTTAATCTTTTTAAGTGATTCAAAAGCCAAAATCGAAGTATTTTTACGTAGATTACATTGGTGTAAACATATAAGTATGGAGACATAAATTAACCTCTTCAGATAGAAGAACGATACATGAACTTTTAGCTCAAAACAATGGTTTTTCCCTTGACGTCATGACCAGACCACACTTGACTTTAAAAGGCTAAACGTTTGCATGCGCTATAGGCCTAGGCCTTTGGGCTCATACATATATCAAGGCCCCATATCTCACTCCTGCCATTGTGTCTTCCCCGGCTCAAGGAGGCATCCTTGGATGTCATTCCGCTACCTTCTTGCGAAGTCTGATCTGCAATATGCTAGCATAACATATTGGTCTGCCTAACATGGAATACGACTTCACCCCCTAGCTGCTTCTGAGGAGCCTCTCCTATAAATAGCCAAGTCAAACAAGGAGATCGGTAATCGCCATTTACTACTTAGAATTCTCTTTGGTCTTGTTTCTCTCAAAATATTTCTGACTTAGGCATCAATTGCCTTTGGCAGACACCCTTCTATTTTTTTTTCTTGAGTGTTCATCAATTAGGCTAAGGATGTAATATGTTTTGTATGTGTTATTTTGTCAATCCACTCTTGAATGAAATTTGCATCCATAATAAGCTATAGCATTTATACATGTAAATTCATCAGTTAAAGATGTGAGTTTTTGGAAGCAAACATAGTGTATTTCATGTTTGACCTATTCTAAGGGTAAGCGACTATATTTAGGCTTTTAGATAGGGGTGGGTTCAAAAAATCAAAAACCGAACCGGACCAAGGCAAAAAAAAAAACCGAATCGAAACTGTCAAATCGAACCAAACCGAATCTGGACAGTTCGGTTTCGGTTTTTGAGGTTCGAAAACCGAACCGATATATATATATTTAATTATTATTTTTCAATATTATAAATAATTTAGTCATACAATCATAACAAAACAAAACTTGTTGCCAAGTTGGTTTTAGCAAAACTGTTCAAGTATGGAGCGCATGGGTTCAAACCCTCATGCCTCTAGAATTTTGGAGAATTTTTTAATTTTTATGAGAAATCAACAAAGCCCTAGCCACTAGTAATAGCAGCCACACCTTTTCTATTTTTCATTCCCCTCTTCTCTCTCTCATACCCTGCCTCTAAACTCTGCTTTCTTAGTTTCCTCCTCTCTTCCTCCAAATCAGACTTTCTCTCTGTCCCTCTTCTCCAGTTCTCCTCACGAATATCTTCTTCCAAGTCGTGATTTCCCCTCGCCCTTTTCGAATCAGAACCCCTTTCTGTTCTGTTCGTTGTGTTAATTCATCGACATGGCTTTTTAAGGCAAGAAGCTCATCAACGACCCCATCGGTACTCCAATTTGCCCCCTCACTCTTGCATTTTCTTCTCTGATCATTCTCTACTTTTCCTTGTGATTACCGCTTGATTAATTATTTTAAATTTCTTTTTGAGTACTTTTCGAGTTAAATCAGATGAAATGTGAAGAAAATTGAATATTTTTCACTAAGAGAGCTGTGAATTTTTGGTATTGGTGGTTGCAGATGTGGTGACTGAGTTCATTGAGGGGCTTGTCGAAATGTGTCATGGGCTGTAGTACTTGGATGGTTTTCCTTAGGTCATTTTTTTGGGTAAATTACACAATAACCCCTTAGGTTTGAGGTCTATTACAACCCCATACAACATCTTTAAAACATTTCACTTTCATACCTCACGTACCATTTTATT
>JAOTRO020166857.1:0-12703 GCA_028566515.2 Pyracantha coccinea | reverse complement strand
AAAGCAATGTTCTTAAAACACGAAGGATTTCTTGGAGCATTGGGTTCATTCATGAGCTATGAAAAGCATGGTTTTGATGACTTGAAAGTCCATCAGTCAGTGCAACAATCCCCTGCGGGTGATGATCCACCAAACGGGGAATTGAATGAAAACCAAAGTATAGACTGCAGTGTCTACCTCTCACAGTAATTCGCGTTGCCTTCTCCCCCGGGGCTTTGGATGTAAGAATGTGGAGGCAATTCTTGGTTGCCTGTCTGCATTCTGTGGAGTTCAAAGGCTTGAAACTTGCGTACTGGCTTATGTAACATTGTGGATAAACTACTACGACATGTAATCAAAACTAAAAAGAGAAAAATTCAGATGGAGAAAGTGGAAAACTTTATGGTAACACACAATGTAACTTCACACGATTGATTTTGAACTGTGACTATCCGTCTAGGTTTTGGATCTTGTCAAAATACTGTAACTGCACATCGTTGAATGAATTCTCGACTGTTATTACATTTTTAGTTTTTTGTGTCTAGTGTTCCTTTAGTGTAGAAAATACCGAGTGTATTGAAAGAAAGAAAGAAAAAAACTTATATAGTCTTTCGTTGGGGCCTGTTTGGTGATGCTTATGGAAGGGCTAAAACCGCTTCCAACTAGCCAAAATGCTTATGGTAGGGTTTAAGTTTAAGCACTTTTTGGTGCACCCCTCACAAGCAATGACCACAAAAACATGTGTTTTGGTGTAATTTATAGCAGCTTCTTTCCATGTCATTACAGCATTAACTGAGCTTACAAGGCAGATACAACAAATAGTTTCTGACAGGCAATCAGAACATATTACATACATGGGGATTGAATCATCCTCGATCTCATCCTCCACCCTCATCGAAAGATCGAAAGGGAGAGGAGTTGCTATAAGGCGCAAAGGCCACTACACATGATAGATGAAATGAAATGAAATATTGACAGATCTATTACATATCTATTTCCATTAATAAGGAATACAGATAAGTGCTTACTAACTCAGCAGAATTCGATCATTTGACAGGCGGAAGCCTCCGATGGCATTGCTTTGCGTTCCTCCTATGAAGGGCCCATCTTTCTTTGATGTTAGATACATTATCAACATGACTAAGTACTTGCCCGTCCTGAGACATTTCAATCTCTTTATTGGACTCTCCAGGATTTAATTCTCCTCGTAATCTGGCAGCTTCCGCAAGCAGGTCGTTTATCAGCATCTCAGTAGTCTTGCTGGTGATTCCCCTTAGGTACCATGAAATCGGTGGAGGTGGAACTATAGTTGGTTGGATCAGTTGCTCCAAGCTCACCCTTGAACCAATCCTTCCTTTGCCTCCTGTGCAAGAATTATAATCTGCCCATGTCCTGGGTTTAAATGGAAAGCATGTTTTTTCATCGACAAAAAGAGGTTCGACTCTCCAATGGCCTTCAAATTTCTCCATAAACCCTGTTTTGACTTGCTTGAACTTCATCTGGCAAATGGCATTTTCAGAAATTAGAGATCCAATTTTACCATGACATTGCAGAACATGAGTTTCTAAACTATTGATATGATTTGCCGACAAAATATAAAGCATACTGGAGATCCTAAATATGTGATGGGTCAACAAAGAACATGTGGAAAAGCGACAAGAAAAAGTTCTTAAGTTACAGTACATCAAGAAGAAGGCCGAGTCTTACTGAGTGATCTTTTCTGTTTTGATCTACTAAAACACGAACCGCAATGGTCCCTGACCACCAAAGAAACTTCCATATAGCTGCCTGCTCCAGATCAACCACCTGCCTATGACCTTCATCAACCAAAACGTTTCTTGATATCACTTCCTGAGACAGATAATTAACTTGTCAAATTAACAAATACAATTTTATATGATAGAATAGGAAAAGAAGAAAGCAAAAAGCATGTCTGCCCACACCTCTGCAGCGTGCTAACAGAAAGTTGTTCCTAGTTAAATCTGAAAGGAAAGTGGACAGGAATGGTATCACTTACCTTAATATTTTTGAAAACCCTCTTATTGTCGGGGTCAGTTACAATATTATATACTGCGTCTGGGGGTAAACCAACATTGACGTTTACACTCAGGTTGCAAAGAGAACCTTTTGGTACACTGACCTGCAAAGAGTAAAAGTAGTTTGTGACTTAAAGTTAGTACGTAGTCAGAGAAGCCATAAGCTCTTGAGATGTTCCTTCGAAGAAAATGTGGTGTATACATATTTGCAACCACTAAATCATTCCTGCTTCTTGCCTAGAATTTCTCTCTTAACCAACATATGCTGCATGAAGGTGATGTTTAAGGACTAAACTGAACCGTTAGTGTAGACGGGACCAAGACGATTCATGTAGAGACTTGACTGATATGAAATTCTCCTTTCCATGGGACTTCACAAATACAGTTTAAGAAATTGAAGTAATCTTCTTTCTTTTGACGTCGATTACCGATCACATTTTGGCATACAACAAGTTTACAACAGGATAAAGCCAATTTATTCCCATTCCGAAGGAAAGTTAGTCGGTACAGGGAAGCACATCTCTCACCTTTATATATGGTGGTTGATCAACCCAAGAAGGATTTTCTCTCCATGCTTGCAACTGCTTCTCGAGGTCAACCTCCAAAGATGCAGCCTTTTTAGGAACAGAGCTCACCGTTTTCACTCCATCATCCTTTGCTAGTCTCTTGAGCTGCGACTGTAACACGAAGGTCCTGTTAATACTAATATCAAATCAATACCCATAAGTAAATCACAAGTTTTAGTGAAATAACTTACCTTTAGGGAATTTTGCAGCTTGTGAGGAACCTGCAACAAAGCTTTAGAAAACGCCAGATCAAATGCCTTGGGCTTGAGGTTCCCATTTCTCTCGTTCTTGCTTACGCTTGTCGCGCTCACCTCTGTCTCACCCATTTTAACAACTGTTTGGAACCGGAAACACAAGTTCAACGAAGATTTTCGTGAATGTTAGTCGATTTGCATACGAGGCTAATCTATATTAAATTCCATTTTTGTTCCTCTTGATTTAAATATTAGTACTTAACTACCAATCAAATTCCCAACACCATTTGGCCGCCATTCTATATCCCAAGCTGGTACGCACAGAAACACAGATGGTACAATTTGTGGCTAAAATCAATTTGATAAAAAAAAAAACAACTTTCAATCTGCAATTTCCATCAACATTTACAGCAAATTCAAGACCTTTACTAACCACAATCAAGAAAAAACAAAACCCATCTCAAATTTCAGAGACATCAATCAAACATTCACGGAACAATAAGAGAATTCCCATCTCAAATTTCAGAAAAACCAAAAGTTCTGGAAATTAACAGAACCAACCCAGCTCAGAGATTAAGCAGGGAATTAGAAGAAATGGGTTAACTTACAGCGATTGATTACGGAGCAAATGTAATCAGAAGAATATTCATGCCGGTGTCGAATTTATGAAGCTGATCCAAGAATCTGGTGGCTTTTCTAATTCGCTGTTTCGTTTTTTAACACCTTTGCTAAGATTTCTTCGGTATTTGGGAGAAAGAGTAGCCACGTGATGCACGTGTAATACCGGACCAGCTCCGGAACTCGATCAATCACGGAGTAATCTGAACGGTGACGGTGCCTACACTTGGGTTTGTGGACCCATGAGAGATAAAGGCCATGAGCTAGATTACGAGAGTTGTTGTATTTTTTTTGGTATTTTCTATCTTGTAATTTTATTTTATAGATATGATATGTTAAAATAATTGTTTTTTTTTTGTTGGTAAAAGTTAAAATAATAGTTTACAACAAGAAACATGTGGACCATATTTTTCACGTCTTTGTTCATAGGGCAGTTTAAACGAGATTTTTCAGAATGACCAGAATATAGGGTGATACATTACATGTTATTATATAAATAGTAGGATATGTGTATTAAAAAATAAAAATTTCCACCACTTATGTAAAAACACGTGATGTACCACCCGTATTCCGATCATAATGAAATATTTCTCGTAGTTGGTGCCATACGACGACAATCCGCTCCAATGATCATTTCAATATGGGTAAGGCGACCCAAACCATACAACGACAATTCACTTCAACTCAGGATGGTTACTAAAAGGTATATCAAACATGCCCCTTGACCAGAGTCATAATGGGAGTAAGTGGTCCGATTGGAGTGCACCAAGCAAAGTCCTAATGGGCATATGTGGTCCGCCACCCCATACGGTCGAAACGGAGTACACCACACAACGTCCTAATGGGAGCATGTGGTTCACCACCCCATAGGGTCCAACCAGAGTGCACACGCTGAGTCTTAATAGGCATATGTGGTCCGCCACCCCATAGAGCCCGAAGTGCATACTTGTAGGTTCTCCACGCCATGTTCAACCGCTCTTCACTCAGGTCCCATCAAACCCACACTACACATGGTCTGACTACTCTAAGCCACGCCTCTAATTAACTGGTCAGACTGTGGCACTCAGACCCTGTTGCCCATGCTCTTGACTGCACAAATCCATACTTCTAACTCCAGCTGCTCTGACCCTTCAGATATATGGTACAGTGCACAGGACATAGACTTTGGACGCCTATAAATACGCCCATCGACTCCTCACAAATGGTTGGACACTTCTTTCTCACTTAGAGCATTATGCTCATTTTCTCTCTCAAATACTGACTTGATCATCGGAGAACCTAAGTTAGAAACACCTTCAGCTGGTTTCGCAATCCTTTGCTTGTCTTTGTTCTTGCAAACTCACCCCGCTTATGGAATTATCCACTCCGCCCCTACAACATGCGCAAAATTTGCTCCAACAAAACACATTCAGTTGAATATTAGAGTGTGCAACAAACAAGATTACAAAATAATAAGAATTTTATTAAAAGACAAACGAGAATGCCAGAACGGCTACAAAACCTTAAGAGGCTACATTGTGACTAACTTATTCTCAAACTAAATTACAAGCTCTATTTATAAAGCAATAAACCTAAGAAACCCTAATGCGTATGGGCTAGGCCCAAATCCTAAGCTAACAAGCAAAACCCAAATAATAAAATAAACCTAAATACAAATATTTTCCAACATTAAGATGAGTCGTTTCTATATAGAGTTCAATAAATCAGACATGCTCGAGGACGAACAAAGTTCAAGTGTAGTGAGTTTTAGTGGCGCAAAAGTAGTGTTACCCTCAACTGAAGGGAGAATTGAAATCACATGGCAAATAGTTTAACTAATTTGGACAATATTTTGAATAATCTGACGATGGAGGGGTAATAGAATATTTATAAAAGTATAATTATAAGATAATTAACTAAAATAAAATTTTATAATAAAATTAATATTGTAGTACAAATTCGAGTAGTTAATCGGTATGACCTTTTTATATATATATATATATTTTTTTTTTAAATGCTGAAGATACCATATTTCACATCACTGTTTTCACAAGTTTGGAAGCTAAGCTAGAGACCAATCCTACCTTTAATAAATGGAATGATTAGTAAAGCAAGTTGATGTTTGATTATAAAATTAATTGACAATATAGGTCTTTTCTTTCTTCGATATAGGATTTACTCTCAACATGTTCTGTCATGTGTGACGATTTTCAAGTTTAACATATGGATAACACAAACAAGATGATATGAAGCATGTGTTGCCGTTGTACTTTGCACGTGAGACAATTTGTGTTATTACTACAAAAAAAAAAAAAATTTATTACAAAATTAATTGATAATATAAAAAAACAAATTAATTATTCATAAGAACATGTAAAATTCATTCTTTTCCGATATTGCGATTCACTCCCATATGTCAATCAAACAATTGTATCACGGATCGACTTTTGTGATAATAAGACAAAATTTACAGTGCATTCCTGACTTTTCATTTTTCAAACTTAAAATAATTTTGCATTCACGAAGAAAAAGCAAAGAACCAGTATTATCTTTTCACAAGATTCATCACATGCAGCCCCTGTGAGAAGCCGACACCACCTCTGACGTTTCTTGTGTCAGGAAGAATCTTCCTAAAAGATGGTTGTAATATAAAGATCCAGAAGATAAATGAGACTTTTTTTTTCTTTTTCTGAAATAATAAGAGTATAAGGAACTCGAAGAAAAGGAGAAACTGAAATATAGCCTCTAGGTCATCATCTCATCTGGCCATGGAGGGGAATAATCAAGTGAGTCACGTGACCGCAAGGCCAAGCAGCAGCAGTAACGAAGCAAGACTGGCTATACTGGAGCTGGCCAACATGATCAGCGTCCCCATGTCTCTAAACGCCGTTGTTCGACTTAACGTCCCCGACGCCATCTGGCAGGGCGGTTGCAACACTCCCCTCACCGCCTCTGACATACTCGCACGCGTCCTCCCTAATGGCGGGGGCGACGCCGAGAACCTCCAGCGCATCCTCCGCATGCTCACCAGCTACGGTGTGTTTGAGGAGCATCTGAGCAACCTGGACGACGGCTCCGACGACAGAAAGTTCTGCCTCACTCCAATCGGTCAAACCCTCGTCACAGACCAAAACGGCTTGTCGTACGGCCCTTATGTCCTCCAACACCACCAGGTTTTTATAATCTTAATTATTAGACATTTAATTTCTTCAATAAGTAAAAAGAATTCCATGATTGCAGTATGTGAAGATTGAAGCTACGACATCCTCTGAAGAAAAGTAAAGATTATATTTGACTTTTTTTATTAGCCCCTTATATAATGTTGAATACATTATATATTAAAATTTAATATTAAATGACTTTTATATTTTGATATGCAATGACAATTTTAACTTTATAAGGTCTAAAAAAATTTTTAAAAAATACTAAATACACCCCAAAATCTCTTTTAACATGTATATCACAAGATTATTTATCCTCATCAACTCTCTAAACCACTCTCACTCTCCATTGTGGAACAAAAGTCTAACCAATCAAACTACAAACACATTGATTGAGAAAAATTGTTTTTGACGAATAGAACTTGAAATCCACGTTTCGGAAGCTTCATCTTGTTCAAAATGTACCGTCACATGTGGATGAAGGTTAAACTTCATTGGTGCCAAATTACAATCCTCGCCTTCTTTCGCAATGTAGATAATAGTGATGCTATTTCGCAAAGCCATGTTCTAAAAATAACATGATGATCAGATAATACTAAATTGCTTTTGTGCCTTCAAGAGATAATTTTTGCATTTACAGCATGGTGTTTGAGTATGCTGTGATGCACAGAATATCATTTAGTGTGCATCTCAGCCAAGGGCAATACTTTATACTGTTGAATTTAACTGCCAAATGGACATAGAGAGCCTAAAGGTCCTTGCATCATCATCTTATATTTCTTAAATTATCATTTTTGAGATACACCACCCACCCACTGATCAATGTTGATTAGATGGAAAAAAATTTGAGCTGCTATACAATAATTTAAGGAAAAAAATTCAAACAGATTGCTCTCACCATCTATGCTCTTAAGTTCTTAACCCTCTCGATCGTGTCGAAACTTCTGCCCTTTCACTTTTGTAACGATCCCCAAGCAACTTCTGCTTTCCTCTATTTGAATGACATTAATGCTTTTGTATCAAACGGTACATGGACAGACAAAAGAGAAAAAGTGAACGGAATCACTGTGGAGAGTGTGAGGTGTATGGAGAAAATGTAAAGGTGTATGTTGAGAGCGTAGGGTGTGAGGGTATTATGAAAAAGTATACGGGGTGTATTAACAAAAATTTTAATTGAAAAAGCAAATGTGGGGTGGATTCAACAATGTTTGGATTGTTAATATAAAAAGCTTTATATTATTTGAGGTATAAAATATGTGGAAAATAAATGAATAAATAAATAAATAAATAAGTATAGAAGCACTAGACCAAAATTTTAAACTAAATTTGCAAACCAAATGATGTGTCATCAATAATAAATAAGCACGTTAATCGACATTTAGTTAATATCTAATCATATATAATCAAATCATTTGATATTGGTGCTTTTCAAGGATGTGCTTATGGGAGCGTGGCCGATGGTTCACGAGGCGGTGGTGGACTCCACGGTGGAGCCATTTGTGAAGGCGAACGGTGAGCTGGCTTACGAGTACTACGGAAAGAAGCCGGAGATGAACGGCCTAATGCAAAAGGCGATGTCGGGTGTGTCAGTGCCGTTCATGAAGGCGATTTTGGATGGCTACGACGGATTTGAAGGGGTGGAGAGGTTGGTGGATGTGGGAGGGAGTGCAGGGGATTGCCTGCGGATGATCCTACAGAAGCATCCTAATGTGAGGGAAGGAATTAACTTCGACTTGCCCGAGGTCGTTGCCAAGGCACCAACCATAGCTAGTAAGACAAATGACCGGGTTTATTAGTAACAATTTCTAGTCAATGCATGTGTTGTCATGACTTATTTGAGTTTGGTTCACTTAAATTTTATATATTAGGAATTCTGGCTGTTAGATTTGGTGAACGATCAATTGAGAACCGTTTAACGAGTTAAAAATTCAATATATAAAATACATCGGACAATAATAAAATTTTCGTTAATCATGAGGTGCACATTTAATGCTACGTATCACTGAGTGATACGTGTAATTTAGCTTTTAAATTTTATTTTCATTACTCTTAATTTGAACTATTCATTTTTTGTATTACTCAGTCTTACATATTCATTTTTAATACTATTTAGTCCTACATATTATTGAAGAAAAACGATGAATTATAATCATATAAGATACGAGTATTATGTTAATGGTTTGTGGTGCAGGAGTGAGTCATGTTGGTGGTGACATGTTCAAGTCAATTCCTAGGGGTGACGCTATTTTTTTGAAGGTTTGTGCAAAACTCTACAAACCTTTATTAAAGAAATATATTTAGAAAATTGTTTAACACTTTCAAAATCTAATCGTGCACTTTAAATTTTTTATATTTAGAAAGTTTTAATTTTTCTGGTGCACATTTAGATTTTTAAAGTGTTAATAATAATTTTTTATATTTTTTTTGTTTATCTAAGAAAATATTACCGATGAGTACTTACTGACCACAGATATTTAAAGTATGATTAATAGATGCATTTACTTTCCAAAATTAATTTAGTAAGTTAAGTAGAACATCAATATCAGATTGCCATCTTTGTTTGAAACTTGAAACTTGAAAGCATCTCTCTCACTATTTTATGAGTGGTGACTTATTTAACTATATTTAGATGCATGAATAAGTCTATTCAAATACTTCTAGGATTCTATTTCTCAGTTTTGGATTTGACTTATTCTCTTTCATTGGACATTTCTGTTTTATTTTTTAACTTTAGATTAAATAAACAGATAAAATCAATAAACCAAAATAAACACAAGTGTGTAAAAATAAAAATAAAAAATGAGTATAAAATTCATTTTTCTTTGGTAATTGTCTTCTTAGTCCATAGAATAATGACAGAAAAAGTGTGAAGTACTAGATCCCTACACCGAATAAAAAACTGTTCTCTTAGTCCGGAGATATACCATGGTACATGACTCGGTCCAAACCAAGTTAATCCAATTCTTATTATTGGGTGTATCGGGAATTTGAGATATTTCGATGGATTTATAAATTCATAGATTTTTTAGGAGTTTAATTGATATGTAAAGATTTCATGTAAAATTTTGATTTAATTCCCTCAAAATCTCAGGGAAAGAGGTGAGATTTGTGGATGCTTAAAATACATTACAAAATCTCTCCAATTCACTCTAATTCATCAACGTTTACAAATTCTTGAAAATCAAATTCTAATTGGATACACTTGAAATGTTATAAACTTCTTAAAAATCTTAATTGAATACACTCAGATTTCTAAGGATTTTAATGAACTATCTTAAAATCCTGATTGAATATACATTGAATTTCAAAGAACCACTTAAAATCCTGATTGAATACCCTTAGGTTCATTAAAAGAATTAAAATTCCTCAAAATTTCAATTGAATACATCTCCACCAAATTAATGCTTGTAACATACACACCTCTCTGTTACAAATTATTGTTTAAATTGGGTTCATACTAATAGTTGTACAAAAAAAATTAAAAATTAAAAAAAAAGAAAGAAGAAAAAAAAGCTGCATATTCGGAATTGATAACTCTACTATTCATAAGTGTTTATGTTATATGTGCCTCCACTATAAACATGTAGAATTTTTCTATTAGAAAATCAAGTGTGTCCTGGAGAATCACTCAATTGTAAGTTCTTCAATCTGAAGTGTTTCTCTGCAGCATTTTTACCACCTACAAGGGCTTCTACAACGTAGAATTGCTTATTTTGATTTTAATGTCCAACGCATTAAGAAAGTAATTTTAGTTCGGTAAACATTTTTAGCTCCTCTAAAACCAACATCAAATGCGCACTACCATTCTTTTTCCTTTTTTTAGGTTCATTTATGGTCTCCTAGCAAGCATGCCGAATTAGAAACTGAAATTTCTGTTCGAATTTGCTCAAACTTATGCACTAATTATGCTTGATTGGCTTGACTAATTAATATATGTCAAAACTTGACAGTGGATTTTATCAACGTGGACGGATAGTGAATGCAAGGTGATACTGGAGAATTGTTACAAAGCACTTCCGGAAGGAGGGAAGCTTATAGCTTGTGAGCCGGTACTGCCGAAGAAATCAGACGAGAGTCATAGGACCCGTGCACTCCTAGAAAACGACATATTCGTGATGACCATCTACAGGGCCAAGGGCAAGAATAGGAGCGAAGATGAACTCCGGCAGCTCGGTCTCTCCGCTGGTTTCTCCCGTTTCAAACCATTCTACATCGATTATTTCTACACCGTCATAGAATTCCAAAAGTGAAGTTTCGTTTGGCTTAAATTCAACTTTGTTGTGCTTTGCTTCTTTTGATTAAGAAGAATAAGAATTGTAAAACTTCCATTTGGCTTAAATTCAACTTTGTTGTGCTTAAGCTTCTTTTGATTAAGAAGAATAAGAATTGTACCAGTTCAATTATCGTAAAGGTAAATTTGTAAAACATTATTATATCTCGCCTATCGTGAGGCTTAGCTCACTTTCTCACATCCTTAGCGTAGATAATATCACTTATTCAAATAAAAAAAATTCATTCATACTAAATTTCTAATTCCATTCATGACCAAGGCCAAACGCCTATGCTTGATTATTGGGCTTCAAATTAGCAATTTCTGACGATTTCCAAATTCCTCATATTCCTATTTCAACTTGATCCAAATCAACCTGATAACAGCAATTCTATTCCAATTTGTAATAAGAGGGTGACATGTGTAATGTAAAATTACTTTTCTATTAAATTATTATATACCCGGTTGGTTCGGTTTACCGTGGGGTTAGACTTTATTCAATCCAAATTAAAGTGTAAGAAAAATAAATGTTTGAGATTGAAAGTAGAAGATTTTACAATTGTGGAGTCATTTAGTACTACGATATAGTAGTATTTTTCTTTACTTGTAAGTGAGAGGTCTTAGGTTTGATTCTCGTCAAAGGCAAATTTGAACCATATTATTGCTAGCCCATTGTGAGGCTAAACTCACACCCATTCTCTTAGTATAGATAATATCTTTTGTTCAAAAAATAGTTGTGAAAATTAAATTTACTAACTAAAGTTGTTGGCGTCAAAAATTAGATAGAGTCCGATTTATCTCCACTCATGATTTGGCCCGAGTTTTTCTTTCGATCTCAGTGCCAATGAGTGGTTGAAAGAAAGTATGGAAATAGGTCTACCACTAAAGAAGAATGTGAAGATGTCCAAAATTTTGATTGTGCTTGAGAATAAGAAAGCTGAATAGGTAAAGGCAAGGTTGTAAACGGCACTAGGTGCTAGTTGGGCAAGGGCAAGGGTCTAGCGCCTAGGCACCTAGGAGTCTAGAATCTAGGCGTTTTTTACTTTACTTAAGTATATTGTGTAATATATAAATAATGTCCACTTATACTTAAAAAAATATATATTTGTATTGAGATACATAAATTGGAAAATAGAATGACATATAGATTATTAAGTATAGATAGTGGCGAAGCTACATGAGGGCGAGGAGTGGCAGCTGCCCCTCCCCTCATCGGAAAACATGCCTAGAAGCGCTGGTACAGCCCCTCTGCTCTCGCCGGAATTGAGAAATTCTGCTTGGGGCGACCAGTGATTTGGTTCTGCTGATGCGTAGTGTAGGGTTATAATTTTAATTTTCTTTTCAAATCCAGACCAAAATGACATCATTTTGGTCCTGGTAAAAAAAAAATTAAAATTTTCCTAATTAAATGACACCGTTTGGTTTAATGATTTGAAAAAAAAAATAAATATAGGAACCATTGTGTGATTATTGGTATTGATTAATTGAATTGTTGGTTAGATTAGTTATTAATCAAGTTAGTGTAGTCTACTCTAGGACTAAGAGTCTAAGAATTTTGTTTTTCTTTCTATTTTATAGTTACGTAATGGAACGATACTATAAGAAACAATGCTTAAATCTTCCTCCAAATATTTCGGGTAATCCTCCTTCTTCAAATATTCTGAGTAGTCCTCATCGTCCTTCAAATATTCCAAGAAGTCATCCTTCGAATATTTATGGTAGTTCACAACAAAGTGAAGCCCCTGAGTTGGATGAAATATTGGCTAATCTTTATACAGACCTTGGACATAGACGTCGAATGCTTGATTATCCACCTAATTATCGTGAAGCAATTCCTTGACACTATCTCCAAAATGATCCTTGTCAACCTAAAGACTACATATCATGCTAAGAAAAGCTA
>JAOTRO020166358.1:0-12706 GCA_028566515.2 Pyracantha coccinea | reverse complement strand
AATTATGCGGCATGGAGTGAAAAGTTTCAAATCTTTCTAGAAGCACAAGAATTAAATGTTGTTGATTATCTCACTTTTGAATGAAAGGCACCTTCAAAAGTTGTTGATGATGAATCTGTGATGAAACTGAAAGAAGATTGGACTCTTGTTGAAGTAACTTCTGCCATGGCAAATAAAAAGCAAGAAATACCATTGTTACTGCCATTTCTCCAACTCAATTTGCACATATTCAGTATTGTTCAAACGCAAAGCAAGTATGAGACAAGCTCAAGATTCTTCATGAAGGTGACAAACAAATGAGGGATCTCAAACTCCATATGAATTTTTCGAAGTTTGAGGGAGGATGAAGGAGTCAAAAACCTTCTTGACATTCTATGAAAATGTAGAAAAGTTAACCAATGAAGCCTTGGGGTTGGGAAAGCCCATTGATGAAGTTACAATTGTCCATAAGATCTTGAGAACTCTACCTAAGAGATTCATGGCAAAGAGAATTCCAAGACCTGAATGAGATTAAACTTGAAAAATTGGTGGCAAAACTTATCACTTATAAGATGGAGTTGAACATGGAAGAAAGTGATATGAAGAACGGGAAAGAAGTTGCTCTTGAAAGTGTTGAAAGGCAAAAGTTGTACATGAATTTTGCAAACTGAGCTCTGAAGATTGAGCTGACTAAGAAGGTTGCTGAGTTATAGAAAGAAAACAAGTATTTTTGTCTAGTCATAACTTAACTGGATGAAAAGATTGGTTATCTTGAGGTCGATTTGGAGAAGCTAAATGAGAAGGATTCTAATTACAATGACAAAGATGAAAAAGATGACGTTATTGCTGCTCTTGAAGCTTAGGTTCAAAACTTGCTGGAATCTCAAGAAAACCTGATGAATCAAATTCATATGTTGAGGCTAACTGAAAACTCCTACTTAAGACGAATGGGGCAAATGACAAAGTTATTCATCTTACTATTGAGGCAGAAAAAATTGACAAGATGGTGAGTTTTGCGAAAACCACATGGTGACAAAAGTGGTGTTGGTTATGTGGAAAATGGCTCAAGCTCAATGGTTACCAAATCGAAATTTGTGAGAAAATCTATTCTTATGGGACCTAAAGTCAATCCAAGTTCAAAGAATAGATTTATTATCACATGTCATCCCTATGATGAATAAAGTCACATTCATCCTAAGTGTAGGAAACTTCACTTTGGGAAGAATGATACCTTGACGAATCAAATGTATTGACTAGCTAATGAAGTCAACAGAATTGCTCAACTTGTGAAGTAATCCAATGTGGAAAGTGTCAAGCCTCGCTCCAAATCAGTTCAAATAGTCTCTAACAGATGCGTAGTTATTCTCGATGCACTCTCTGCCACCAAACCAAATGTCTAGTATCGTGACAGTAGGTGTTCTTGTCACATATCTGGGGAGAAGGATGTCTTTCTATCTCTTTTACCTTTCAATGCTAGTGGTGTTGTTTTCGGTAGTGGAGACAAGTTCCAAATTACTAGAGAAGGGTCAGTATCCCTAGTCTTCCTCAGGTTAAGGATGTTAGTTATGTGAAAGGTTTGAAATCAAGCCTTATAGCCTTAGCCAGTTGTGTGATGAAGTGGCCGATGAAGCTTGATTTTCCAAGAAAGGTTCTCAAATTGTGGACGAAAATGGGAAGAATATGCTGGTTCTTCCAAGATCTGGAGACAATTGTTACAATCTTGATGCTTTAAAGGTTGGTGATTCCTCAAAGTGCAACAAAGCAATTGATGGTGCTAGTGTGTTATGGCATAGAAGGCTTGGTCATTATTATCTAAACTTCAAAGACCTCCAAAAATTGTCTAAACATGAAGCTCTAAGGGGTCTACCTCATCTGTTAGTCTTTGACAAGGAGTGTTTGTGGATCTTGTCAGTTGGGAAAACAAACCAAAATGGCTCACAAGAGAATGACTGACACTGCAACTTCCAAGTCTCTTCAATTAGTGCATATGGATCTCGTTGGTCCAATGCAGACTTTGTCCATTGGAGGAAAAAAATATATTCTAGTAATTGTGGACGATTACTCTAGGTATACTTGGGTGTGTTTCTTAAGGGAAAAATTAGATACTTTTCAACAGTTTCTCACCTGTGTAAAGTAATGCTAAATGAATTTCTGATTAATCGTCATTCTCTTGTCAGACTCAGAACTGATCATGGTACCAAATTTGAGAATGTTCAATTTGATGAATTCTATTCAACCAATGGCATCAAACATGAATTTTCTACTCCTTTCACTCCTTAACAAAATAGGATTTTTTAAAGGAAATTTTTTGTTCTAATTGAGATGACTAAGGTGTTGTTGAATAGCAAGAATCCAACAAAACACTTTTAGGTCTAAGTCATAGACACTGCATGCTACATCTGAAGTCGTGTGTTTCTCAGGCCAAGCACTAATGTGACTCCTTATGAACTTTGGAGAGGTAAATAATCAATGTTGAAGTACTTTAAAGTGTTTGGAAGTGTTTGCTCTATTGTGAGAGATCAATAAGACCTAGCCAAGTTTGATACAAAGAGTGATGAAGGAATCTTTCTGGGGTACTCCAACACAAGCCGAGCTATAGAGTTAACAATCTTCAAACAAATACCATCATGGAATCCATAAATGTCAAATTTGATGACTCCATTGTTCTTTCTACTCTCGATATTGAAAATGTTGATTTGTTTTCTTCTCCCTCGAAGGATAACAATGATGCTTCTATTAAGTCAGGTGTGTTGTCAAAAAGTGACAATAAGAGTGAATTTAGCACTGATCAAGATTCTCGCATCCTGTTCAAGGATAAACCGAAATGGGCAAGAAGTTATTGAGATGAGGAAATAGTGGGTCCTGTTAACAAAGGTGTGAGAAATCGAAGACAAATTGCAGATGAAGTTGTCAATGTGTGCTATGTTTCTTAAATTAAGCCTAAAAATGTCAAAGATGTTTTAACCGATGAAGAATTGATATTGGCCATACAAGAAGAGTTGAATCAGCTTGAGAAGAATGCAATTTGGTCCCTTTTTAACCGTCCATCGACCACTACTGTTAATGGCACCAAATGGATTTACAAGAACAAGTCTGATGAGTCAGGAAACGTAATTAGAAATAATGCCATACTTGTTGCTCAAGGATACTCTCAACTTGAAGGTGTTGATTTTGATGAAACCTTCGCTCATGTTGCTTGTCTTGAATCTATCAGACTTCTTTGCGTTATTGCATGCCATTTAAAGTGCAAACTATTTCAAATGGATGTCAAAATCGCCTTTCTTAATGGGTTTTCTTAATGAAGAAGTCTATGTGGAACAACCTAAAGGCTTTAAAGATCCTCACATTCTTAATGGTGTGTACAAACTGAGGAAGGCTCTTTATGGTCTTAAGCAAGCTCCTTGCGTTTGGTATGAAGATTATCTTCTCATCTTCTTGCTCATGGTTACACATATGGCTCAGTTGATAAGACATTGCTTGTTAAGAAAGTGAAGACTCATGTTGTGATTGCCCAAGTGTATGTAGATGATATTGTTGTTGGCTCCATTTCTGATTCTCTTGTGAAGCAGTTCATTAATATGATGACTAGTGAGTTTGAGATGAGCCTTGTATGCCAAGTTAAACATGGCATTTTCATCTCTCAAGCCAAGTATGCCAAGAATTTAGTGAAGAAATTTGGTCTTGAAGGATCAAAAACTACTAGGTCACCAATGAGTACAAGTGCCAAAATTCACAAGGGCTCATGTGGCAAGGGTGTTGACCAAATCTGTATAGAAGCATGGTTGGAAACCTACTCTTTTTAACTACAAGCAGTTCTGTTATTGCTTCTGTAAAGGGTTATCAAATATATGAGTAGAACCATTGATTATAGGCTTCAATATACTCATGACACCAACACAAATATAGTTGGATTTAGTAATGCTGATTAGGTTGTTACATTATTGATTGAAAGAGTACTTCTGGAGAAGCTATCTATGTTGGGAACAATCTAGTAGCTTGGCACAGCAACAAGCAAAACTACGTCTCTTTATCTGCTGCTGAAGTTGAATATGTTGTTGCTGGAAGCTGATGCATTCAATTGATATGGATAAACCAAATGCTCAGTGACTATGGTATTTCTCAATCCAGCTTTCTTGTTTATTGTGACAATATGAGTGAAATTGACATTTCCATGAATCATGTCCAACATTCTACCAAATATATAGACATTAGCCATCATTTCATTAGAGATTTTGTGGAAGGTAAAGTTATTACCTTAACGTTTGTCCCAATTGAAAAACAACTAGCTGACGTCTTCACTAAAGCCCTAGATAATTGAAGGTATGAAGATCTTCGACAGTTTATTGGTCTTTGTGCTATGAATTTATTAGGTTGTAAAGCCTTGCTTCCAAGAATTGATTTTTTTGTCCAATCTATGTGCATGTTTTTGTGTAGACGGCTATCTCATCAGATAATTTCATTTTGCTCTCTGTATGTATCTCTTAGCGGTCATACATTGTTAGTAATATGTGAATTGACCTTGGATAATTATACAATGTGATGTCAAAGTTTCTCCCTATTCTCTTAGATGGCCTTTGGAAAATCATTTTCCTACTCATCCAAATCTTGAAGTGATTTTGAATTTAATGTTGATTTGGCCCTTAGAGGTAGTGACTTTTCTTACTCTATAATTTGAACTAAGTGTTAATTCTCATCTTCTTTTTGTCCTCTCCCCAAACCACAACAAAATTTCAAACGAGACAGTGTTGTATGTGAGGGGTGTCTTCAAAAAGAAATTATATATCATCAAAATGGGAAAATCTCATCAATTTGGCTTTCCATGCAATGTCATATGTAGTGCTTCAAGGTCCCCCGCCGCAGGTCATGAATCAAATTCTCTGAAAAATCAAAGGGTGTCTTATCAAAATTTCACCATCATTCCAATGACCTTGGCATTTATCAAATTGGTGCCCCCTCAAAGTTCTTCGTCAAATTTATCTTTTGTTCCAAGGCTTGTGTCTTGCTTTTTGTGAGTCATGTCCTTTGTTCATTTTATGTTGGAAGTGTTATTTTTTAAAGTTAATGGATTATCAAAAGCTTGGTTAACTTTGAAAATACTTTTGAGATTAAAAGCTTGGTTCTATGTTTTCAAGATGTTGTCACCAATCATGTACCCTTACCTTGACACATCATTGTTGCATCATGAGCAAGTGTTCATCTCTGCTTTACTATTTATGTATGCCTTTGAAGAGTTGTCTTTTGACAATTGCATTTCATGCCTTTGTGTCAAGCACTTGTCTTATCAATATCTCTTGGAAGCATCGATATTCAAACTATTTTTTCTTATCCCTTCTAATGGCTTGTGCTTTAGCTGTAATGTGTTGGTGCATAGATTACAATTGTTATCTTGATCTCTATCTTCTTAATGAGATGTCTTCGTTTGTTTAGGTACATTGGTCTATGCTTCTGCTCAAAACTGTTTGTCAAATGGACATCTTCATTTTATGTTAAGTCACTATCCCTCTTCATAAAAGTGTAATCATGATCTAGGATTATGGGGGAGTTTGTTTATATGAAGAGCATCATTTCTAGGGGACTTCAATTTCATCGTATGCATCCTTTTTGGGAGAGTTGGTTCACTTCAATGTGCTTACTTGTTGCTAGTCTAATTTTTGCTTCACTTGGACAAGCTCATATGATCTATTGCTAATTCTTTATCCGCTATGCTTTTCTTGTTCTTGCATTGTATACTTGCTGCCATTTTGGAAATTGAGTGGGATATTCCACCTTTTATGTGTCTTATTATGACAAAATAGAGGAGAAAATTTTTAGTTATGTTGCATACATACCTTGCAAGCTTTTTACCCATGATAAATTTCACTTGTTCTTATCAAGATTTGTGTTTTGCTAGAGCTGTTCCTTTGTTCATCTCTTAAGGGGGAGATTGTGAAATCTAGACTTTTAGGTTCAGCTTTCCTTGTCAACATTGTACTTTTACCACATGCTCAAATCCTGCTTTAGGATATTCTTTGTTTATGGGATGTGTCCGCTCAGAAGAAATGTTCAAGGATGTGGCACATCTTACTTCAAAATGTTTGTTAATGCATGTGTATTTCACGTCTACATTTTTGTTACATTCAGACTAGCTTAGTTGCCGAGCCAGCCTTGCACGCAGATTTTCAGAAGCTGGGTACGCAATTTAAGACTTGCCCACATGGGCTAACTGATAACTTTTTGTTGAATCTTTGTTTTTCACCTTTGATCTTTTCATATCGTTTTGAAGCCTGACACGTGTCCTTTGTGAGTTGAAAAACAAACCAAAGCTTTTGGGGTTAAGATCCCCTATCTAGTTTCATCTTGTGTAGACTAGAGACGACCCCATTTTGGTGTCACAAGGTGAAAAGATCAGGAGGAGCTGCCACTTCATGAAGATTGAAAAAATCCTCATCTAATGCAAAGTAAGGTTACACAAAGGTAAAGTTGTTCCTTAGATTAGATCTAGAAATTGAGCTTTGTGTGGACCTTTGTAAGAACCTTATTTGCATTAGTGGATTGGACTTAGTGGAGAGTCCTCGGTTTTTCAACCCAAAGGTGGATTTTTCCAACCAAAAACTCCTTGTGTGGTTTATCGTTTCTCTTGTTCATATATCTTGTCCATTTGCTTATGGTATATGATCTATAGGGTTTGCAGATAGATATGTGCTTTGATCTAAGTTTATCGGAGTTTAAATGCGTGTTGAACTGGACCTTATTTAACAAGGACCACATTAGCAAACCAGGTAGAATTGTTTATTCCTGTTTTTGGTAAACTAACAAATTTGATCTTAGTTGACTGGTGACGCTGACTGGTCAATGAAGCATATACTGAATTTTATATTACAAAATTGCTCAACCTCAATCATCCATCTACGTAAAGCTTCCAAAGGCAGGGATTTTCCAGAGAGCTTTGGGGGCTTGCTGTATCCACGGTATTTTGGGTTGTTAGTGTGAATTCCACTACAAAGTCCGCAAGTGCTTGAGCCTTGATTAATGTCTTAGGTCAGTATATTATCTTGTGTTGCCCCAGTTCAATGGCCCATTTCGTGACTCTGGACGAGGCATCGTGGAAGATGGATCTCAGCAAATATTCCTTCATGTAGATCATTCTAAACGATTGGAAATATGGTCGGAGTTTTCTGGCCGCCGTTACTATAGGATAAATTTTTCCATTTTCTAATAACTCGTCTTTGATTCGAGAAGAGCTTTTGATATGTAGTATACTAGTTTTTGCTCCCCCCGAGTCTTCTCTGGTCAGAGTTGCGTTTAAAGCACAATCAGATATAGCTAAGTACATATACGAATCTTCTCCATCGATTGGTTTGGATAGCAGCATGGGTTTGGAAAGGTATTCTTTGAGCTTCGTGAAAGCTTATTCGCATTCATCCGTCCAGAGTATACCTTTTCTCTTATTTATTGCTGTGAAGAATGGTTTGCACTTATCTATGGGATCAAGAGTGGAATCTGATAAGGGATGTTACGGGTATGTCGTTCACCCTGTTAGGCTTTGTATTTCCTTCCTGGTCCTGAGCAATCTTATCTCCATCATTTCCTTGATCTGGTTCGGGTTAGCCTCAATTGCACGCTTAGTGACCATGTACCCCTCAAGAATTTGTACAATGCTACTCCAAAGGTACACTTTTCTATATTCATCTTCATATTGTACTTCCATAGCAGGTCAAATGATTCTCAGAAATACATTATATGGTCATTCCTCTCTTTATTCTTGATGACCATGTCGTCCACGTAGACTTCCATCGTGTCTTCGATCTTTTCCTTAAAGATTCGGTTGACGAGTCGCTGGTATGTTACCCCTTACTTCACACCAATTATTGGAACTAAATTCACACACCCCTGTGAGTGGTGGTTGAGCACAAACTCGAGCAATCTAGAAAACAGTAACCAACCATGAGTAAGCCTAAGACCCAAAAGGGTGTGTCGACGGTCAAGTTAGTGAACGATTTTAAACTCAAGCAGTGGGCAAGAGAATTCAAGTGTTTAGACTGCATTAGCATAGATGAAATCTAGATGGGTATATTTATACCGTGGGGAGAGAAACCTTTTAAGGATAGAATCCTTGTTCTAAGCCTAGAGAATCCTAAAGGGTATCTAGAAGTAGATATTGCATCATCTTAGGACTTGTGATTAATTGCGGCGTAATCCAATTCCTAGACTGTAGGAACTCCAAGACTTATAGTATCTAATTGTGTCCCCATCCAGATCAAATTGCGTATCTTGCGGAACAATGATGGCCATCCAGTGGAGTTGCTAGGACTCCACTTAATGCCTCGAAATAGAGTAATGGTGGTACCGCTACTTCGCCTGATATAGCTCTGCCCAAAGCTAATGAGTTCATGACTGGACTCCTAAGGTAATTGTATTTGGATTAGCCTTACTTTGGTCATGAAAAATCATGGTCCCACAAAGACAATGTGATTGTCAGTTAGAATATCTTCCAAAATGTTTCAAAACTCCATAAGATGTAGTTAGAAATAAAGATAATTCTTAATCAAGTTAAGATTTATGGTTGTCATGCATATATGAATTGACTTGAAGCGTGTATGCTAATAAGCAATGTATGTTTGTGCACAATCTTATGGGATATCCTTAAAGTACCTTAGGATATCACTTATGCAGACCAACTAACAAAGGTTGTATGTTGGGTAGTTCATTGTAATTCTACAATAGTATTTGCCTAAGCTAGAGTGAATGAACGAGAGATAGAACTCAAAGAATGAGTTCTTTGAGAGACAAGATGATACTCAACAAGCTTAGCAACCTAGTCCCTTAATCACAAGCTCCAAATAGACAAGAAGGATCTATAAACCGTCTTTGTTGAAAGGTTTGAATTTTATCACTAGGTCATAGAGTTACACTTCTTTATTCAAAAGAAATTAGAATAAAGACCCTTATGACTACATTGAGTGTGTCTATGACATATACTTAACGAAATGGTATATTACCATTTGACCCGAAATGGTGAAATCTAT
Organism: Pyracantha coccinea; assembly: GCA_028566515.2. Taxonomy (NCBI): domain Eukaryota; kingdom Viridiplantae; phylum Streptophyta; class Magnoliopsida; order Rosales; family Rosaceae; genus Pyracantha; species Pyracantha coccinea. The sequence goes on along the minus strand of JAOTRO020166358.1, from coordinate 3,722 downwards.
CAAGCTAATTGGTAGCTTAAGATGACTACAGTCAAAGAGATTGGTTGACTTGGAAGAAACCATCTTTGATGCAGTCTTGGTTTCTGAAACCATCATGAAGATAGTCATGATGATTTATGTCTAAGACTAGGAATCACAAGATTTATAAGTCGTAGAGATCCATCCACTCGAATCTACGCAAGCTGGTGGGAGCTACAAGCATCTCATGAGAAAAGATCAAATCATTTGGTTTCTCATAAAGATGTGAATGAATCTTTTGTTTACTAGGTTTAAAAAATATTAGTGGGAGTTAAATCATATTCCTAAATTTGAACATATATAGATATATTAATCTTAGATATGAAAAGAATTCTTCTTCGATAAAGTTATGACTTTAAACATTATGATCAGATGTATCTGGGAGACATGTTCTATATACTTGGGATAGAAATCTATGATGATATATTTCAAGATATAATTGGATTATCTCAATTTCTATTGATAGACAAAATATGCTAGGAAGCTTCTCAAATGATAAACTTCAAATGGAAGGACAATTCCAGTCAGACTGGGAAGTTGCTATTCTTAAAGGGAATTTGCTATTTAACTCCCAATGAAACATAATGCATAAATAGAATCCTCTATGCATGCACAGAAATGTGACTTATGTATTTCATATAGTATGGACAACATTAATATGAGTTGTACGTAGAACGGTACAAGACGATATCAGTGCAGTTCCAGGGTCAGAGCCATGGCAATTGTCAAGTGAGTCCTTAAGGTTTAAGAAATGCTAAATGATAGGTTCCTCAAGAATGAGGAAGATTTAAAGTAACAAATGGAAGAGTAAACATACTAGATTTAAAGTAACAATTAGATAGCTCTTTATTAAGTCCAAGGAGATAATCAGATGGAAACACTAAAAGTAGTGACTGTAATGTGTTCCACCATGAATGCAAAATATATAGCCATATAGAAGCTTACAATAATGTTGTTTGGATGGGAAAGTTCATTTATACTCTTCATTCAGTTCCAACCATAAAGTTTCACTAGTGAACACCACTACGACACTAATGGGGTGATAGAACATTATTGAGAGATTGATTTAAATGATGGAGAAGCTTGTGTAATGGTGACATTAATCTTAAGGTCCCTTTTGTGTATAACATATCTAGTCTAAGCCTACTACTCAATAGTTTTGAAGTGACTTCAGAAGAGGTGTCATCACTTATCACACGGCTGAATGGCTCTAGCGCAAGTGGGAAATTGTTGGAAATATGCCCTAAAACCAATCATAAGATGATATTTTACGGACATTTCACATGTTAAACAAACTAGTCTAATATGAGGGCAAAATTTATTTTTCAAAAAACCATCTCATGAAATGTTATATGCTTAAATGATAGGTCCAAGGAATATGTAATTAGGAGAATTTGATCTAAAGGAGCTAGATTCATGAGACCATTCTCTTTCGCACACTTATCCAAAACGTTCCTGATCATAGGATTGCAAATTGGACATTGACAATCCGTTAAGATCAGTACATGTTATGTCTTCTCTCTAGGAGAGTGACTGGTCTCAAGTCATTGGTGTGATTGATTCCAAGACAAGACAAGTATGTAGGTACTCAAGGTATATAAGGCACTCCATCAGAGGATGTCGACGACATAGTTAGGGTTAAGCTACTTAACCATGGAGCCATGTGAATGCGCAATAAGGAATCTCTAACCTTCAGACCATCAATGGAGAATACTCTATTATATGATTAAGAATCTCTAGCCAGAGTATGGCTGAGATTTAGGAAGTCGTTCCAAATCACATTCAAGGTAATCATATAGAAAAAGAGAATCACATTCAATAGTAGACATGAATAAACTATCAAACCAAAAAATGTGATCAAGAGTATTGGATTAGAGAAAGACCGTATTGCATTTGTAATTCCAAACTAAATAGTTTCTCCAAACCTCTTTGGTTAGCTTAGGTAGCCATGACATATTGCTAGGTGTCACTCGTGGCTTGCAGAAGCCTTGAAGATGTATAATCACTAAAGGGAGACTTGAAAGTACATTTCAATTCATAATCAATTAGTAAGATTTCTAATCGCCCACTGCCTCACTAAAAGGAACCTAATAGACCGCACATTGTGTAAGATAATGATTCAAGGATATAACGAATATGAGTAAAGACAATTAAATAATTTAATTGTATAAGGCAATGAGTAATTAATATATTAATTAATTATACGAAATGTTTATATTGGGCTTTATGTAAGTTTTTGGTTTCGGTGCCCAAATATGTTTTGGTCGACAAGACCTATTACGTTTAAATTCTATGACAACAAAAATAAAATGGAAATTAACCTAAAACACACACAAAACCGGCCTAAGAGGTAAAGGAGTGATGGCTCACTTATTACAAGTTTGCTACTCACTTAGCATGAGGCATAAGGGAAACTTTATAACTCCATCCTTCATTAGGTTTCTTTGAGGAAAGATGAGAAAACACAAGTTTTTACTTTCTCTCTAGGAAGATACTAGCATCTTCTTCCTCCCACATCACTCATCATTTTCCTTCCACTCACCCTTGGTGTCGGAACTTTGAGGTCTCCAACTTTGGGCACTTTTGGAGAACTCATTCCTCCATCCATATCCACATCCATGGAGCCAAGGAGCAAGGAGGCAAAGGAAAGAAAGCCCTCACATGGGTGATTAACCTTTGCTAAGCAAAGAGATGCTTTAAAGGTATAATATTTCTCAACTCACTTTGTTTTTAAGTTGAGTCTTAGTTTGCTACCATTACTAGGCTTTGAATTTTATGTTTTAAGTTTTGTTTTAAAGTGCATACAAGAATGCTTCCACCATTTAATTGTTAAATGCATTCAATATGTTGCTTAATGAACTTATTTTCTCAAATAATTTCCTTCCCCAAGCCTATCAATGACACAACCCGACCCCAATAACATAAGTTACGAGGCTGTGATGTGCTGGTCGAAACTAAATTAACCATATGACCCCATCGAAGGATGACATCGCAAGCCAACCTAATGATAAAGCCATAGTAAGATATTTATGATGTGCAAGAATTCAAACAAAAATGTTCATTAATAAAAAAATCCAAAGCTGCTACAAAGTTCACTTATCAACCTCCCAACTTGGGGACACAAATTATTTCGAGTTTAAACCCCGTTATTATGTCACATCAGAGCAGCTAGAAGTTTCACACAACATTAAACACATAAAACTGCAATGCTATGCATAATCAAAAGTACGATCATGCAATTATTACAAAATAGATAAAACTGCAGTAAATAAACCATCACTCTAAATCCAAATGATGAAAGCCTCACTACCAAGCCCACTCGTCACCACCGGTGTTCTCCTTATTCTCGTTACATCCTAAAAGAGTCGACAAAAAAAAATGAGAATGGACCAGTTTTATCACATTTAAAACCATTCAACATAGTAGTAGTCAAGATCAACTCAATTTTGCTCGTCATATCAAAGAAAGTAACTACACGATATGTATGATAACTATGTGGTGGAAATAAATCACCAATGATCTCAAGATATCATCTAAAACAATTTAAGTATAAGTCTTATCAAAGACTAACATAGATAATGTGCATCCGCATATAAAAGCATATATATATATATATCATCATCATTTAGTTTTTCGAAGGAGTCCAAAACTACCATTTAAGTAATGAATTTGCATTGCATAAACCCCGGGCGGGGGGGGGGGGG
>JAOTRO020166280.1:0-12707 GCA_028566515.2 Pyracantha coccinea | reverse complement strand
CGAAGAGTATATATAACTTTTGAGCTTCATCTGTGCGGTATACATCTTTGTCAATCTATCACACGAATTTGAAAGAACCAGTAACGTGCGCAAAGCTTTATCTATCTCTGCAACTTTCTACAAAAGGAACTTGCATGTATGCCATGCAACAAATTTTTTGGAGATACACAGTTTTAAGCAAGGTAACTCATCACAACCTGCTTCTTTCAGGTACTTTCCGGAAGGCAGTGACATATACTTTGAGAATGTCGGAGGGAAATTTCTTGATGCAGTCCTCCTTAACATGAGAGTCTATGGCCGATGAGCTTCAGAAAAGATTGACAACAAATGGAGTAGGTGATGTTTGGCAGTCTGATTATTTGCCCTTTGAGCTTTGGGCTTTACAAGTTGCTCTGGAGGCTACCTGTACATTTCTCGATTCTCAGGTGTGTAAGGGAACACAAGAACTATCACTGCTCATTACTAGATGTGGGCGATGACTGTTATTAATGTGTGTGTGTGTGTGTGTATGTAAGAATATATAAGAATAGATGTGCAGTGCATCCTCAATTTTCAAAAAACAGCTCCTGTGTGCAGAAGCTTGTGAAATAGGTCTTGTAATTTTCTAAAACATGTATGTGTTGCCGCATTGCAGTTTACAAATTACACAAAAAAAAAAAAAAAAGTTGGACCCATCCTAAATCGGCCTGTTTGAAACGGATCGGGTTAGGTTCGGTTCCTAAACTCAAATTCCCTTTACCCGGCCCGTCCTGTCCTGTTACTATTTAAAACGGGTAAGGTCCGGTTCCTTCAAAATTAGGTCCGGCCCGTGCCCACCCCTAATTTACAATATTGTCATGGCATCTTGTTTTTGTTCTTAATTTTTTTTTTTTTGGTAAAATTGTTTTTGTTCTTATTATTAACAAAAAAAAATTATCAAGTGTTTTTTATTAAAAATATGTTGTGGAAAACCAATCAAGTGATTTTATTAAAAATATGTTGTGGAGAACCATTTTCATGAGAAGTTTCAATTAATAAATAGATAATTCCAAGCCCAAATACATTGAACTCAACATTTTAAATTGCCGAAAAACATCCAATTAGAAAAGAATAAATTGTTCTGCAATAATCTTCCCCAACAAAGCATGTGCAACATGTAACTTTAATTGGGACTTATAAGTTATAACTAAGTTTTTTTTTTAGAAAAATTAATGAAAATGGTTTGAAAGTTTTGAATTTTAACCAAAAAGACAAAAATGTGTTGTAGTGAATAGTATTAGGCTTTTTTTTCCAAATTTATTGATGTGAAATTAGAGTTATTGCAATTGCTGAAGTAAAATTGTACACGAAAGATTAAACGCCCTCATAGATCCGTCATATCACCCTTATAAACTCATCATTTTACTCTTATGGACCCTTTTTATTTAAATAGTTAGTTTAGCACTTAGATGCCATAGAATTGTTAAGACAACTAATTCTCCAAAATTATACTATGCCAAACACGTACGCGACTCAAACGTGGACATGGTCAAACTTACAAAAAATTGTAGTGATTTAGGGTAAATCCTAATTTAAAAATGAAAAGATTTGGTTTAGTTTATATTAATGAAGCTTGGAAGCTGAAAAGAGCTTATATGGAAGATAATAATAGGGAGACTAAATTTATAAATAAAATTTGCAAACCAAATGATGTATCATCAATAAGAAATGAGCAAGTTTATCAACGCTTAAGTAATAATTCAATCGTTAACTTTCATATCATTTAATTTACAAAAATTTATTTACAAATTTTATCTACAAATTTTGGAATTGGATACTCTCCTGAGCAAGAGATCAGGATCCTCCTGATCCACTAACATGGGACGTTGGATTTTGATCCAACAACTACAAATAGGAACCCTTCTAAAAGTTATAATAATTATAGCCGTTGGAACAAAATCCAACGGTTTGTGTTAGTGGGTCAGGAGGATCATGATCTCCTACTCAGGAGAGGATCCAATTCCTCAAATTTTATCAACAAATTTTATCTCCCAGCATTTATGAATGTAGATTGCATGATATTTGCTTAGAGTTGAAGGATTGAACATGATACAAATTCAAAACCAACCACAACTATAACCTGTTCATTCCAACAACCGCAAAAACCAACATTTTTCACCAACTATGACCTTTTGCTATGGGTCACAGGAATAATGTTATTTGCACCAGTAAAAATTGTATGTTGTCAATTATATATTCAAGATAGTAGCTCTTAGCTTAATTGTATTTTTCTTTCCAGTGTTAGAAGAGCTTTCGAATCTTTGATTGGAAGAAAGAAAAAAAATATACTTCTAATTGAAATGATAACTAAACACATTTTTTCTTCTTTTTAACACTTCTTTACAATCTTGTTGTTTTTTTTTCATATTTGATTTATTCAATATGATGTCAAATATAACAAAATATATATAAGAGGAAAAATTTGTGTAATTATCATTTTTTTTTACCTGTGACAATGATATATTTGCAATACATTCGATATTATTTACAATAAGAGTAAGGGAGTGGCTAAAAAATCTCACAATGGACTAGTCATAATAATTTAGTTCGAATTTATCTTTTGCTAGAATTGAATTTAAGACCTTTAACTTACAAGTGAAGAAGAATATCACTGTATTACTGCATGGCGTGACAATGATGTTAATTAAGTTATCTTCTGTCAATCTCGTATTAATTAAGCGATGGTGCTATCATGGGTTTGTTATAGAACACTTGATCAATATCTAATTTCTTTCGTGGTCCCAACTCTCAGGTCGTTGCCATCTATCTCAATCAAGTTTTATAAAGCAGTCACACCTCAAATGGTGAACGTGAAGATTACTCTTACCTGATGCCTCAATGGGCTGACAGCTAGAAAGTTCGACATAGTCGAGTAAATAACATGTCAACATCCCTCCTCCCTCCAAATAGAAGAAAAATTAGTATGCACCCATTGTATAAGATGAAATTGTTTCACAATTGCTACATCATCATGTGAGTACATGAATATGAATGTGAAACAACCGCTTTATCCAACGGTTGCATGCAAGTTTATATCTTTTAGAGAGAGAGTTCTTGTGCAATGGATGAGCATTTAAAGAGAATGATTTATATGAAACGAATTTACCGCAACGTTTTGTCTCTAAACTTATACATAACAATGAATTATTGTATTATAACACTACGGTAGTGATGAACTTATTTCATGTCAGTTGTTATCTCATTTAAGACTCCTCAATATGTGAATTCACCACCACATATACACGCTGGCTAGGAAGATCTTGAAAACAGACATGAACATAGCTATGTTGATTAAAACAATATGTTTTCTTCACCATACCCAAATTTAAATATCTCCTCCTAATAATTTATATTATATTAATTAAAATCTCACTCGAATCAACAATATCACGTGTTGAAAAACCTCCCACACAACCTAAATTTTCTTTAGGCCTAGACTACTATATATAACTCTCCATATTCCATAACTTCCACATATAGCATATGCACACCTTTGGAAAGACGATTCCAACAATTGAAAGTTCAAACTCATCTCCACCACCCCATTTCTCAATTTTCCAAAAACCTCTTTAGCAATTAAAACTAGCTAAAGAGAAAAATGGATGATCAAAACCAACAAACCTTGACATACTACTACTACAACTCCATAGATAATCAGCTTCTGAAAAAAGTTGCCAAGTTTTTGCTTTCAGCTTCTGTGTTTTCATTCTGCTTTTCCCGCTCATCCATGCTCTCACTCCTCCATTCCTTCAACTTCTACTTCTCAACATTCCCTTACCAACTTTTCACCCACACCATTGACAAGAACTTCATATTCCTCATATGCAACCTCCTCTTCGTTTTCCTTGCAAAACACTCTGGCTTAACCCGATCTCCGGCGCAGTCATCTTATCCTAGCAATGAAGAAACAAGCTTGAAGAATAGAGAAGGTGGTTTGGAATTCGGTTCGCCAATGTTAGAGACAGAAGAGCCAGTTTCGCCAAAGGAAGATGTGAAAGTGGGAAGTATGGACTCACTAGAAAATGTTGCTGCAGAAGAAGAACATGAAAGTGAGCCTTTGATCAACCAAGTAGAAAAACATGCAGAGAAGGAGGTTATTGAAGATTATGAAGAACAAAAAGAACAAGAACCAGAAAGTATGTTGTTAGTTTCAGAAGAAGAAGAAGAAGAGGAAGAAGATGGAAAACTTGCCGAGGAAGATGAAGACGGAACAGGAAGGTTTGGTAATAGTACTGAAGAATTGAACAAGAAATTTGAAGACTTCATTAGAAGAATGAAGGAAGAATTAAGGATTGAAGCACAGGGACAACTAATTATGGTTTAAGTAGTAGTAATTATAGTTTCCAGAGCAGGATATGATGTTTTACATTATGTTTTCTGAAAATTATTCCAGTTTGCTACATAATTAGTTGTGCAAGTTTAGGTGTTATTAGCAGAGCCTTAAATTTTTTTTTCCTTAATCTTCTACTTAATGTGTCTGGGAGTTGGCTTCGTTTGTAATGAATCTGAATTGTTTCCATACATAGTTGTGTAACATTATGAATTTTGGATGCAATGAATCTGTTCTTTTATCTAAAATAGAAACTAATACGGAGAGAACGAGGAAACAAAGAGAAAATCTCGAGTGGAGCGACGAATGCTCGTAAACGATGTAATGAAATTGGTGGTGGTCTCCTATATTGAGAATGAACTTTACATTGGATAATCAAAGGATCTCGCATAAGCTCACAAACAGTGGAATCGCTCCCTCTATTTTCAATTAGTTTTTGGGTGAAATCTTTACTTCTTTCATTTTATCAAATGAGGTTATCTCCATATACTGAACCCAATGGTCTAGGTGCTCCATGTCATTAAATATGAGTTGTCCACGCACTCGACTTAAAGCGACTCCTGCGGCTTTTAGAAACATTATATATACAATGACAATTAACTAAACTTGTCTTGTACCGTGGTGTTTTAGGTTTCGGCATCGGACTATTCATGTATTGTTGGCCCCATTGACCTAAAATCTTTCTATTTGAAACAATAGAAGCAACAAACTATAACACAACAACTGCAACAAAAGCCAAGCTAAAAACAAAAAATACAGGAAGGTTGTAAACAATAGCATCCAACAATCCAACCTAACAACCAGCACCAAGGGGAGAACAACTATATAGGGGTTCTCCATTCTTGAAATATAGGCCTATTAATTTGAAGTAGAGTGCGGACTTTACAAAGAACATAACCGCAAGCATATAGAGTTCTTATTGTGGATCAGTTAGTCGTTATTGAGAAGTGCAAGACTCTGTAGAGACTTTGTGCCATCCTTGAAAGACATTCGCTAGGTTTCAAATGATTTTACTTCAGTTTTCATGAAGTCACGTACTGTACAACTAATTTTTTAACGGACGCGGTTACTAGGCTATGCCACAAAATTCAAGGTAATTCTATACATGTTGAGATAATTGGATTTACCACTTAATCACCTTAAATGAAAAATTAGTGAAAAGGTAAATATAGCACATAAAGGCCGTACTGAAGTGGCCCAAAAGAAAAAGAAAGAACATAGCATATAGAATTTAGGAATGTTGGGTAACCCATTCCGTTAAGAAATTGTGTTGCGATCCAATATGCTCAGACATGGAAGTTTCCATCGACAGAATAATTCTTTACACGTGCTATTGACTCATGCAGCTAAACAAAATAAATCATCAAAATAAAAGATTCGCTTCCCAAAAATTGAATGATTCATTTCAGAACTGTAATCATATTGCAGGAACTATATGTGGACAAAATGAAGACTAACACATGTCATGCCTATGGACATGGAATCTCTCTCTTGTTTTTCTTTTCTTTTTTCTTCTTTAAGAAACCTTGGTAATAGGAGAAATTTTTTATTACTATAAAAAAAATTAACCTATTTGGAGGGATATGAAATATTTCGTTAAAGTCATTTATATGTCCAATTTGACAGCAACTCCTTTTGCTACCATTCCATGTCATGGTACATACGAATTGACATTTCAGTTGAAAACACGTGTGCTTTCTTTTTTTACCGTAATTACTTATGTGAATTTTTTGACATCTCTTTTGGAAATACTCTAACACTTAATATGATTGGAGGTAAATTACTAATGTGGACATAAGTTAAAGCACTTAAAATCGAAAATATAATGCTTAATAAGAAATAGAAAACCTACAAATATTTAGTCTAAAAATTAAGAGAACAGAACGGCTAACTATAATTTTTCCTTAAACTTTCTCACGTGTCAAAAGACACAAATTTTGTTTTGATTTTTAAAAGGGATTGAATTTGTCTCACACTGTTGAATGGTATTGGTACACAGGTGGATGATGAACACTTGACGTCTTTACATTTGTGTGGTTGGAAACCTAGCGCTTTCATTTTCACCCCTTATCTGGGAATATTTAGATCACAGAGCATGCAGTTTGTCCACATATGATGATTGGTCCCCTCCTCCCTTCCTTCAAAGTGAAGTTAATTTCCAATGGATTTGACTACTTGGATTGTCAAGTTCCATATGCCATTCAATGAAGAGACCACTTGCTGGGTGGGGATAACGATAGAATATACAGGAATAAGTGAATTCCACTTCCAATTTCCATCTGAGATTGCTTCATTTGTTTCTAAAAGCAGTTCGACCCACTTTAGGAGGGCTAGGACAAGGGCATGTAAATTGTTTTTAGAGAACTTTAACGAAAAGCTTTTGGTACTATTTATTTTAACGAAAAATCATATTTTTATACTAAAAAGTCAATCTTGGTACCATTCACTTTACCCTTTATTTTGTTATTTTCGTTAAAACTCAAAGTATTCAATCCATTTTCATTAGTTTTCCTTTGTTTTTATTGTTTATTGTGAATAATACTTGTTTTTGTCACGCCCTGCTTCCAAGATACGTCCATGATCGACACGTGCCGTATCGAAATGACCACATAAAATTAAGCTAGATTCAATACTTCAGTAAAATACACGCATAAAGCACCTATAAACAAATAGTCCCACTAAGTGAAGTACTAAAAACAATCATTAATTCAACAATATACTAGCTTTTCATCTTATATTACGGTTGCACCTAACTTTAGGGTTACACTGCCTATGTATCCTGGGAAGGGATCAAACCAATCGTAGTTTACAATTTCGTTAAGCTAAAAAAACTTGTATTTGCAATGACTTCCACAATTTCTCATGGAATTATCTAGCAGGAAAACATAGACTTCTAGAACCACTCAATGGAACTCGACGAGCACGACTCATTAGATTCCAGACTACTTAACTAACCATCTAACAACTAGGATTCCAGGCCAACTCAATGGAATCCCAAGAATATAGGGTTCCATACCACTCAACGGAACCATGCACAAAGTATGATTCCAAACCAACTAAATGGATTCCCTCGGATATAGGGTTCCGGACCAACTCAACAAAATCCATCAGATATAGGATTCTAGACCAACTCAACAGAATCACCATGATAATGTGTATAATCCTGCAATGTGGATTAACCAAGCATGACCAATTCATATAACATTAGGTGGTGATCACCCATCACGGATATATCAAGCACGATTACCCCTAGAATGCATATGGTCCCTACACGGCAGATTAACCAAGCAGGACCACATGCAAACACCTAATGGTGTGGTCCCCTAATGCGGACTAACCAGGCAGGACCACTCTTGAGAACAATGTATTTTAGTAGGTAGTGAACCCCAATGCAGATTAACCAAGCAGAGTCATCCTTAAAATATGTATGGTCCCTATTGTGGATTAACCAAGCATGATCATCTATGAACAACACTACTAAATGGTTTAGTCTTATTCTCACACATCCTACATCATGCATTATCCAACCTTGGGTTTTACCATAGCGATGTTTTGTGAGTAGACTACCTATGCATTCTTCTGTTTGTTTTGAGACTCGCATTTGTCACCTTGTGCCGACTAGATGAGGTGACTTGATCACTTGGTTCTTCATTTGCTAGAAGATCTGATGGGTCATCTACTTGAGTATTTACACACTCAAGGGGGAGTGTTGTGATATACATTCGCATACATATGTGATTGTGTAAATCCTAAGTAGAAATAAGTTAGGAATTCTTCGGGATCGAAAAGATCTTTCCTATTAAACTTTGTATGACTTGGAGAACAAGTTTTCCCCCCTCATTATTACTATAAATAAAGGCACGAAGTCTCGAGAATAACACACACATTTCTTCAAGCTTATTTTGCATCTCTCTTTCTCTACATGTCGTGCCTCCTCTCTCTCTCAGTAAATATAGGCCACAACACACATGTAATTTCTTAAACATTTAGACCAAAATTCTTTCGACATGAAATGTCAAGGGGAGAGAAAAAAATGAATTCCGAATTTACATGATATAATTATCAGGGAAATCCTTGTATGATGAATGAACAATAAGCCGTCTAGCAATCCTAGACCTATTTCAGCACCTTACATGATACAACACTTAGATTTCTTATCCGATTTGGCCAGTGGTTTCGCTATTGTCTGTGCAGCATTGGCTGCCGGTGGCGGTGGTGGTGGCTCCTGATTTGGTGGTGCCGGTGTTTTTGGTGGTTGTGGTGGCACTGATTGTGATTGTAATTGTAGTGGCAGTGGTTGTTGAGACTGCTGTGGTACTGATGGCGATGACGAAGGTAACGGCAATGGTGGTGGGGGCAGCGCTGGCAATGGCATCATTTTGAGACGGCCGGGATCATTCCAGTGGTAGTCATACCCTCCATACGGCGGATAGGGATAAGATGGCGGTGGCGCCACTCCATAAGGGTTATAACCATAGCCATATCCAGCCTCTCCAAAATAATCGTATCCCCCACCCCAATCGTTCTTGACCTCACCGTCGAACGTAACACTTTTTACTTCTGCATGTTTCCCTGACCCTTCCAACACCATTAGAAGTGTACTTGGATTTACTTTCCCTGAAACTTTTACCGTTCCTCCCTCTGCATCTATGTTAATTTTATACACACCTAAGTTTCACAAAAGCAAAAATAAATTCATATTAGTGAAAAATAAAAGGGTAAATCAAGGAGGGGGAAAATGAAAAATATATACCATAAATATTCTGCAAGACTTCGTAGATCTTTTTCCTGCATGCTTCACAATTGATGCTTACTTTCAGAACACAACTCTGCAAAAGAACGAATTCATATCAAATTAAGCTAAGATAAAATAAAATAAAAAAAATTTACAATTAAAAACAAACGAAGATAACATATGCGAGTTAGGTCAGTTGCCCAACAACACTGTGCCCACTGCCAGCACCCAGTTCAAACCTTCGTTTCATAAATTAGAGTAATTCAAAATATCGCCTCGTTAACCAAAAATACAAAAACATACTAAAAGTGTTATAATCTTGCCATTTGTGCAACAGAAGAATCCATCAGAGCTTCTGATAGAATTTCTTGGTAGCTCTTCCGAATGGTGTTTTCTTGCACAGCTTACTGCTGTCGTTTATATATTATTTTTTGAAAGATAATTACTCATGAATTTCCATGTTTTATAGTTGTATTTTGGCTGTTACATTCTGGATCAATTCCTAAAATCTCTGGTCTCGGATATTTCCATATAAGTTTGATTCGAGCAGGAATATTAGTGTTTCAACAATTTCACTCTGTAAAAACTTGCAGAAGAGGTAATAAAACCACGTGATATTATTGGATGAATTGCCTAATACAAGTCACGTAATTTTTAATATTCGAATTTTACTTCTTAATTCGGATTGAGAGATATAAGTGTGAATGTGGACATTCAGTCGTCCTAGTACATTCAAAAAGAAAAAAAATAGATCAAAGTCAAATTGATTAAGAAGAAATTAATATCGACAAGATACCAACAGTTAATTTGATATCTTCTTAGTTGGGTAAAAGAAATTTTTCCAGGGCTCATTAGCTGATGTGGAGTTTCACCAACCATAACATGACCATCTGTGCATTTTTAACATTATGATTTGGAGAAAAGCTTTTAAGTTCTAGGCTCATTAGCTGACTTAAAGTTTCATCAACCATGACTTGACACATGTACAAGTTTAACACAGACCCACCATTTAAAGAAGAGAGCATTTTTGCTCACCACCATAAACTATAGTGTATGTTTACCGTACACCTAATCATATGTCACGTGTTCTTTCACTTAACTTTGATCTTGGTGATGGCTATTGTTCTAAAAATTCCCGCCTAGGCCCTACCTAGGCGCTAGCCATCGGCCCGATTAATCTCTAGGCGTTTGAAAACTAAGAAATGACGCCTAGATCTGCTTAGGGCGCCGCCTAGCCCGTCCAGACACACCTAGACACTCGCTTAGGTCGCGACTCTCACTTAGATAGACACTTATTCATTCTATATATAATATATAAGATATATAATCAGATTCTTATATATCCCAATGAAATTATTAAGTATAATTAGACAGTTATTTATACGATATATAATATACTTACTTAAATCTGCCTAGGTGCTAAATCCCAACCTACCACTGACTAGCACCTAATATCTTTTAGAACCTTGGTAATGACAGTGTCAGACATTTGGATGAAGGTGGTGGTGGCATTTTGGTTGGAGATTGCTTCGTTGTCAGTGTGCATACAGACAGTGAAGGGAGAAGGCCGGTTTTATATTATAAAAGGTATCAAGTCACGATGTTAAAAATACACACATGTCATGTCATAGTTGGTGGAACTCCAAGTCAACGGTGTGCCCGGAACTTTGGAAATATACAAGCAAAAGAGTCTTTTTACTCCTTTTTTTTTCAAGCGATATTGTAGAATCACAAGGCCTGATCCATATTAGGATGATTGAGTATCAATACAATAATATTCACCAGGGTCATCACATTTCACCAAATTAAACACAGTGCTTTGCAATCTGTCAAAATTCTGTTTCGACAGGATCGCGTTCAAAAGCGAAGCACGATTTTAGCCCACCGAGAAACAGACTTCGGATGCAAGTACAAAGGTAAAAACGATAGCGCATCATAATCATAAAGGAATTACATCACCAATTATTGAGGCATTCCAGTTTTGTGTTTTCAGATCATTGTTTGTCCACTTAACAATGGTTTGCAAATGCAAATGTTGATTAAGCTTTGCAGAAATCCGATAATTTCGTTTATCCTACAATCTAAGTAATACAGATTTAGTTGGTGTTAGTTGTGGACTCCACCTTTAAGTTTAGATGGTATGTACACCTCCAATAAATAGTTAAGTTCGTGCACAGACAACGCTTCTAACTCAAACTTCACTCCTCTTTCCAGCATCAACTGCAGCTCCAATCTGTCATCAGAAAGAGTAAAACTATGAAATGCAATTTAAGCGATCCAGTCATATGAAGGATAAGAAACCTACAGAGTCTTACCTCCAGTGTGGCGGCGCTTCTCTCTGTAAGTAGCATTGAAGTAGCATGGCCTCGGTTTTCCTTTTGTCTGGCATGATTATACGGAACCTCAGGAAGGTTACAAACAAAAAAATGCCAATGTAAAGCACAATATCTCTCACCTTATACTGTCAAAGGAAGGAGACACTGTTGTGGAAGACCGTACTTGTCTGAGTCCGAAGGGAAGGCTCCAAGCCAGAGTACCTCGGTGACGCGTAGAAATTTTGCATCATAGGCCATTTGCTTACATAACAATGGGAGTGCGTTAAATTGATATAAACTTGAGCTTCGTTACAATGTAGGAGCAGTCTACAAAACAATTTGACTTCTTCAGCACTTATTAATCTACAATATGTGCAGTTTTCCTAGGTAGTTCACATGTTAGTCAACTTTGCAAAAAGTAGATAACAATGTAACGGATTAATCAGCAAGCCTAACCATAGAACCAAACCGATATATCCAGAGGATGTCAAAACCGTACGGATCACAATCTACCAAGCAATAGATAGGGAGATGCAGAGTATCAACAAGGAGCCACAAAAACCTAGAAAATATAACGGAAAATTATAAGAACTAAATAGACAAAAACGAAACGAACGTGCAAACAGCATATATGGCAAGGCACTCCCTACTCCCATTTTAAGTTTGAAGGGGACTCTTTACCTTCTTGTGGGAATATCAGGATAGCCACACCCCTGTGAAGAAAAACACCCATAAAAATAATAAAAGCTGTTGCAAGGATCCAAGAGAGTTAATATGGACAAAGCAAAAGGTGTATGCTTACAGTGGTAACGATGCAATGGTTTTTGTTGCAAAACTGGTCATTTGCCAATCGTTGAAAAACTGTACAAAATATATTAACAAATGATGGTTTGTTGATAGAATACCTGATTCAAAATATATTAACAAATGATGGTTTGTTGATACAAAATATATCAAGCTCTATCATGCTAAAGAGTCAGAGTTACAAAAAAAAAAATAGTATACCTGATTCTTTCTCCACAACAAGTATGTACCGAGCTACACTGACAATATCTGCATGTTAGAATTAAAGGTTTGAGTTTTCTTTCTTTGGACACTTAGGGTTGGTCTATAAGGATTAGCAATGCATTTATAACATTTACGTTATCAAAATTGAATAACATTGTTTCTAAACACGGAAATTTAATTATTCTCTCTTAATCTGTTGACGTTTTGATGTATATTTCCTTAAAAAAACTGTTACAAGATGCAGCATATATGGAAGAAGAAACAAGAAGAAGAGAGAAGGGAAGATGGCAGCTAATGCCAA
>JAOTRO020165946.1:0-12710 GCA_028566515.2 Pyracantha coccinea | reverse complement strand
AAATAAAATTTAATTATCTTGATATGTAAAATATTTTATTATTGAAATAATTAATGATGTTTATTAAAACCAAGGGACCTTGATTAAAAATTAAAAAGGAATAAGATTTCAATCAATAAAGTTGAAAAAAAAAGAGGAATGAGAACCTAATTTCTCCTAAAAAGAATATACCATTTGTCTTCATGTGATAATCATCCCATCTTGCTTGCTTTGAAAATCATCGGATAATAAACACAACCGTGCTTGAATGTACATCCACATTATTCCACCACCATTCAAATCAGATTGGATCTAGATACTATTAAGTCAAAATAACTTAATATATTATTAATAGATAATTATTATAACTTAACCTCAATATTATCCTTCAATAAAAAAATTTATTTTTACAATTCTTTCATTTTAAAAATATGTTCATTCAATAGCCTCGATTGTCCAAACGCATTGCGTAAAATCAAGTTCGAACACTTAGATAATGACTTAGGTATTTTTTTACCTTATCCGGAAGAAGGAAACGGTAAACAAAGACGGCTGGCCATAGAAAAATTAAGCTAAGTCAAAAACTTAAAATTATATTATAGAGATTGGTGTGGAGACTAGACTTTGGTGTACAAAATTATATGATTCGTGTGAAAGCTTGCTTTGTTGCTTAGAGCTAACTCAGCTATTTTCTTTTAATTCATCGATCCTTCCAGTCTTAATACATATATATAGAGGATCGATTTATAGCTTGCTTCAAGGATTAAGGGTTAAATACTCAAATTATAAGTAGATCGAGTGTAATGGAGCTTTTGTACATGATCTTAATTAGTTCTGTGCTTGCCTGTGTTTCTCTCTACTATGTTTTTAACAATATCCGTGTCGCAAGCGGCATGAAAAAAGTAAAACTTGTTGGTCATCCGCTCCCACCAGGAAGCACAGGATGGCCAATCATGGGTGAAACCCTTGAGTACCTTAGCACGGCTAAAAAGGGTGTCCCGGAAAAATTCGTGTTAGACAGGATAAACAAGTATATGTCATCCGACGGCAATTCTTGCAAGGTTTTCAAGACATCGTTGTTGCTTCAAGACATGGTAGTGCTATGCACTGCGGGCGGAAACAAGTTCCTCTTTTCGAACGAGGAAAAACTGGTCAAGTCGTGGTGGCCGGCTTACTTGGATAAGCTTATCGTTGGTGACTCAGAAAAAACACTCAATATTACCGAAGAGTCCAATCGATTTCGCATGATTCTCGCTCCGTATCTCAAGCCTGCGGGCCTCCAAAAGTATATAGGAACCATGGATTCAGTCACCAGAAAATATTTGGTTACCTATTGGGACCATAAAGATCAAGTTAAGGTTCACCAACATGCAAAGAAATATGCGTTTACGTTGGCATGTAAACTCATGTTAGATGCGGAGGATCCACAACTATTGGACAAACTACAAGGGCTATTGAAGGTTTTGTCCTCTGGGTTCACGGCATTGCCAATCGATCTTCCCGGCACAACATTTAACCGAGCCATTCGAGGATCGAGGCAACTCAGGGAAGAAATTGAGAAGATTGTGGTTGAGAGGAGGATAAAGCTTTCTACTGCTAGTGCCAGTAGTGCTAGTATGGTCGACGAGGATGGTAATCACGGAGATATGTTGTCGAGCTTACTGATGGAGACATATAATGACGGGAAACAGATAACCGAATCGGAGATTGCCGACAAGTTGTACGGTGTTATAGTTGCTGGCCACGACAGTCTAAGCCGTGCGTTGGCTACCATTATGATGTATCTGGCGGAGCTTCCTGAAGTCTATGATGCCGTCCTTAAAGGTAATTAAGCTACAGTTTCATGGATTTATTATGACCATCTTCAATTAGAATCATTAGTCGTCGTAGTCAAATTGAAATATTATATAAATTATAATAACCCTAGAGCTGGTCTCTACTCAAGTTACAATAACTAACCGGGTAATGCTTGCATTCCTCATGCGGGGGGAATGATCGCTTATTCTCCACTTATAATCGGAATAAATCTCTCATTCATCCATACAAAAATCATTCAAATTCGAGATCGTTTGGTCATCCAAATATATCAGACAAATTAATAGTTTATCATAAATATGCTATTTAGTGCCTACACCAGTGATTTACTTTGATAAATTTAGATGACTAAACAGACTCCATTTCGAATGATTTTTGTAAAGATGATCTTAAAATAGAAATTAAGAGACTGTGCGATTCCGATTAAAGAATTTTATACTTAAGATACCTTATATAAGGGGGAATGAGCACATTTTCCCCAAGAAGAAAATACAAGTACTATCCTAACTAATTTATGTTCTCTAGCTCTAACTATGTAGAAACAAAATTCTCTATTTAAAATTTAGAAAATCAACCAACATAATCTTCTCATCCTACGTGATCGAGGGTTTAATATGGCATCAACCTCAATAAATTAGTCTTTTAACAACCTGCTTGTCAAGTGGCCATGTTAATTAAGAGAAGTAGTGATCGAGGTCAATTCTGTGAATTCTGTAAGCACGTATTAATTAGGGTTTACAGTTCACTTTTACAAGGATGCATTTTCAGATTTTTTTTTTGGCAAAAATAATTATCTTAAACTAAGGATTTAGAAAAAGGAAAACTAATGAAAATAGTTTGAAAACTTTGAGTTTTAACGATAAGGGCAAAATAAAAGGTAAAGTGAATAGTACCAGGATTAACTTTTTACTGTAAAAATGTGGTTTTTCGTTAAAGTGAACAGTACCGGAAACTTTTCGTTAAAGTTCCCTATGGAAAATAAATGGTCAATGTACATATACATAATTTCACTTTATTCAGCTAATATAAGAATAGCTTCTATATATATATATATAAGAATAGCTAGATTACTCATCTATACTACCTATTAATAAAAGACTATTTGTCAACCAAAAACAAAGAAAAATATTATATTTTATGCATAAGTAAAAGAAAATATCAGGAAAAAAAATATTGGTACCAAAGTAATTTCACACAATTTCTTTTTCTTCACTCACCCACTTATCATCTAAACTTGTCTCTATTAAGAGTATTAGTTAAACCCTAACTAATTAATTAGGTGGCCAAAATTAAACTTGAACAGAACAAATGGAGATCGCAAACTCAAAAGCAGCAGGAGAGCCGCTGAACTGGGGAGATGTACAAAAGATGAAATATTCTTGGAGCGTAGCATGTGAAGTAATGAGATTGTTGCCACCAAGTCTTGGGACTTTTAGAGAGGCCACGACCGACTTCGTTTATGAAGGACATCTAATACCAAAAGGAATGAAGGTGAATTATTATTATTATTATCATCGTCGTCATCATCATTATCATCTAAATTATATATTAATGAAACTCTATTTGTCAACCAAAAGAAGGTGAAAATATATTTTTTTTCTTCCATCACAACAAAAAGTTAACAACAATAACGTAATTTTATAAAACAAAATTTTGCTTTTTTTAAGCCTTACTTACAGGTGATTTTATCATTTCTAATTTAAAAATAAAAATAAAAAATAAAAAATAAAAAACAAACCTCTCCCCCTCCCTCCCCACTCCTACGTTCTCTCACTCTCTTCCTCTCTCCTTCAATTTTAAAAACAAAAGTAAAAAGTTTCACACATACTTCATATGTGGGCATATACTGCTTGTTATTGTTGTTGTTGTTGTTGTTATTATTATTATTATTTTATCATTATTATTAGGTGAGATGAAGGTATTTACATATTAAATAAATCTTACTTCACTAGTTATTAATAAAATTAAAAGTATTCAGAAAAACATTTATAGGTTGTTATAATCAGCCTTACTCTCATAAGGTCCTCATTTTGAGGATCTGTAAGAATCAAATGCATATTAGTTGCAAGATTATATTAGTTTAAATCCAAATACTTAAAGGCTTGTTTGGTATCCTATTTAATTTTTTTTAATAATTTCTCAAAATATTTCTTAAGAATTTTTCTTGAAAACAATTTTCTTTAAGACTCAAAAACTTGTTTGGTTTGCGATTTAAAAATTCTAAATCTTACAACTTAAACTGGACGAAGAGATCCAAAAAAGAGGGGGTCTGAGAGAGAAAGAGGATAGATGAGGAAAGAAAGTAAGAGATAATTGGAGGAAAGAGAAAGAAGTGAGAGGATCGGAGGAGATAGAGAGGAAGAGGAGCAAAAAAAAGAACTGAGAGAATGAAGAGAGCGGATGGACGGAGAGACGAAAAAGGTAAAAAAAGAAAGAAAGAGAAGGGTGAGAGAGAGAATAAAAAGAGAGATAGATTTGGAGTGAGAGGGGAGGAGGGAGAGAAAAGAAAGGAGTGAGTTTAAGTTTAAAAACTCTAAAAGCTTACTTTTTCTGTTTTTAGATAATAGACTATATTTTTTAGTTAGTCTTGAGTTTAGTTTTTTAAAATAGTCCTGCCAAACAAATTTTTAAGGTCTAAAACTTGAAAATTATTTTTGAGTTTAAAAAGTTGGATTCAAATAGAGTATCAAACATGCTCTAAAATATTTGACAACTCAACAAAGCAAAAAAAAAAAAGAGTTTTCTAATTGTTCATGAATTTTAAGTTGGTTTTCCTTTATTATGTTGTCAAAGTTTTTAAGCCTTTGGATCTAAACTAATATAATCTTGTTGCTAATATACATTTGGTCCTCACATATCCTCAGAATGAGGACCTTAGGAGAGCATGACTTTGTTACAATAATTTGGATTAAGCCACACATGTTTGTCATAATAAGTTGACATCAAACCTGCTATTTACAGTTATAATAATTTGGGTTAACCCAAACATTAGGTTTGTCATAATAATTTGATATCAAACTCGTTATTCACAATATTAAAACCTAAGACCCTGTGAAAAGAAATATCACTACACCACATAACTAATTAACCTACGAAAGCCAATTTCAGACATTCACTAGCTAGTCTCCTACTTAATTAAGAGGGACTTTTAATGAATAGGGGGATCATTTTAAGAGTCACTCTGCAATGTGGTTCATCATGAACATTTGAGAATTATTTGTTTATTAAATTCTAAACTTAGGAAATTGGTTGACTAAATGACCATCACCATGAACATTCCGTTTTTATCGACAACATTATTATATAGTTAGATGACTATGGTTTCCGATTTCATTGATTCCTTGGATGGCTTGATCCATGAGAATCAACATAATTGTTTTGTGGATCTACTTTTGATCCCTTTCTGGTAAATATTAAAAAGGGGAACCCTCTTAAGTTATGGGGAATATATATGAGCATACTGGACATGATATAAATGATTCTTTTAATACATATATATGACTGAACCTAATTTAAATTTGATTACATATGTATATGTATGCATGGATGGATATGCAGCTGCATTGGCATCCGCATTCGACACATAAAAACCCAGAATGCTTCCCAAATCCAGAAAAGTTTGATCCGTCGAGGTTCGAGGGACAAGGACCACCTCCTTTCGCATTTGTTCCTTTCGGAGGAGGACCTCGATTGTGTCCCGGCAAAGAATACGCTCGACTCAAAATACTGGTGTTCATGCACAACGTGGTCACCAAATACAAGTGGGGCAAGGTTTTTCCTGATGAGAAATTCATATGGACACCTGTGCTTCTGCCTACCAAAGGACTTCCAATAAAGCTTTTTCCTCACAATAAATCCAAGTGACGACGTCGTAAGTCCTTAAATATAATTAGTGGATGATCAACGATCATATGAATATATGTAATGATATTGCAAACTGTATTTGGTTTTAGCTATGAGATGTTGTTATTGTATAAATCTCTGTTTGTAGTCCACACACGAATCCTATTCATGTATATGATTTTATTAATGAATAAGGATTGTAAAAGTTGGGAAGTACGTTATTCATTGATAGTAGTTGAAAACGTACAAACTGAACAAGGGTGCACAACATGGGCCTCAATAAAAACCTTGCCGGGATCAAACTGGTCTAAGAGAAAAAGAGCGATGTCCAGCACCAACATAAACACAAATTAAATTTTATCTTCTACAAGAACATCTAAAATAATAATTGGAGGGTCTTCAAACCAAACCACGTCAAGAACGGAGGTGAGGCTAAACCTTGCAAGACGGTGAGCCACTTTATTAGCTCCCGTTTGCAAAAGCTAACCTTACCCTAGGAAACATTGCACAATAAGTGTCTGGTATCATCAATGATATGGCCAAATTGAGTGAAATTGGCGCAAGCCTCCTTTTGAATACTTGCCACCACCATTACAGCATCTTCTTCTAATTGCAGCTGGGCATCCTTAAACTTCTGCGCAACCTCTGCTGCTGCACGAGCAGCCAAGCTCTCAGCCAGCAACGGTGAGCAGACATCCTCAAATTGTTGCACTTTAGCAGCCACAAACTCCCCCCTTGAGTCCCTTACCACCTCTATTGTCAGGCACTTTTGATCTGGTTTACACCACTTCTGAGGCTCTTTCATCTTGCAGCTAGATTCACTACCATGCCACTTTTTGTATTTTGTTTCCCACGACTGTACTCTGAAATGGATATCGCCTGGACTCGAGACTATACCCCGCCATAAGAAAGAATTTCGATCAGTCCAAATACTCCACACCGTGACCAACAGCAACTCAAAGCTATCTTTTAACAGCACATAGGCCATCCTTGCAATCCAATCCACGAACCCCTCATGCAAATCCCTACCAGTCTGCAAGCCTATTGCATTAGATAACCAAATTGTTGGAATTAATATAGCTCAAACATAAAAGTCTAAAGTGTAACAACTCAAATCATTCATGACAACACAATCTAATTTCCATAAATCATTGTCTAAAAGACAAACACCCAGCAATTGACTCAATTTATTTTTCATAAAGATCCTTATGCTTTCATCATCACCAACGAAAGCAAAACCGTCTTTTACAAGTCTTGAAGTGGAATTAAAGACATAGTTAAAGTAAGAACATAAAGTACATTTGAAAGTTCTAAAATAAAGCCTGACAACAAATTGAGCTTGAGGTTGCCTATTGCTTCCACAGCCACTTTATTCTCATTGCCCACATGCACTTCAAAGACTTCATTACTTGTTGACATTCTTCTTGAAAAGCCCTGCAAGGAATTGGTAATATGCACCAAGCAACTAGTGTCAAACCACAAACGTATTTGGAGGGGTTTCAACAAGTAAAGTTTGAAAACAAACAAAAACATTGAAAATCTTTGTACCTTTTCCTTTCTTCACTGCCCATTTTTTACGTTTTTCGTAGTCCCTTTTCAAATGTCCATATTTTTTGCAAAAATAGCACTTCACATTCTCCAAATTTGGCTTAAGGTTTTGAGGTCCTCTAGAGGAAGAAGCAACATTGGCAGTAGTAGTGGAGGTATTAAAAGGCTTAGTCTGCTTACCATCATTCCCACATCGACCAATGGAGAGGGTGTGATGTGCCTTATATGTACATGCCCACCTCCATATAGCACGAGGCTTTTTGGGAACTCACTAGCTTTGGGTTCCATCGGAACTCCGAAGTTAAGTGAGTTCGGACGAGAGCAATTTCATTATGGGTGACCCACTGGGAAGTTCTCGTGTGAGTTCCCAAAAACAAAACTATGAAGGCGTGATCCAAAGCAGACAATACCGTGCTATGACAGAGACAAGCTCAGGATGTGACACTATCTCCCCTTTTTGAAAATCCCTCCATTAAGTGGTTCAATGGAGGAAAAGGTCAGGGCATTTTGTGTTCACTATCAAACCAAATAAAAGTTAAACAACATGGTTGACAATGTTACAACCATCATAATATATGCAACACCTTTGGGCAAGATACATTACTGCAATTTTTATGCACATACAACCATATGCATCCAGATTACATAGCTCTTTTAACAAATACTCAAGTTACCATACATATATCAAATCTTTGGATAAGAAAATAGATGGTTTAAACAGTCATTAAAAACCTATGTACTGATTCACAAATCCAACCAGTTAACCCTCTTCTCTTTGAAGTAGTACGTTATCATGTCATGACTTATAAAAACACAACCATGCCACCTTCCTTATAAACAAAATTTCTCAAAAAACTTCACTTTGGTAAAGCTTTACAAACATTTGTTTTAAATGTTTTTATCAGCATGTATCCTTCAATGATGTTAAGGTTAGTACTTAAAATCATTTTAGCGTAAGTGCCATTTCTGTACTTGTGATACTCAAGAAAACAAATCATCAGTAAAACGCGAAAAGATGAATAAATCAATTAAGCAAACTTCCTTATACGCATCAAAGAATCTATGAAGAGCTATTATACGCTTTGATACCAAATGTTGGAATTTAATATAGCTGCAAACATAGATAGATTACGAACATGTATCAAGTACTGTGATTTGAGTTCAGACCTTGTGAAGCCATTGATCGCAGGGAAAGGAAATGAAATCTTCTACTCAAGGAGGACCTTATGTTCTTTCTAGAATAGGGCTAGATTTTCTGATATTTGAACGTGTTCCTCTTGAGTAGGGACTTATCCTTTTATAAACGTGCAACCATAACCATTTCCTCCTATGAAGGAAAACGGTTTGTTCAAAACACATGTCTATAGTGCTCCAACGTGGGATATCCACTCACCAACATGTTTAACCCTTAATGTCCTACTTCAAAGGAAAGAAGTTGATTCACCTATTAACTCCAACCGTTCTCAGTTTCCACTAACCTCAAAACCCGAACGAGATAAGTGTAGAGTCCAATAGAGTTCCAACAAGCATTACTCTCGTAGACTTGTGGTTGGAAGTCATGCTGCACCTGCCTCCTCACGTAGACTTACAGTTGCAAGCTGCAGTTTTTAGAGACTTGTTCGTTTCTGAAGTTAAGCATGGTGGCAGTATATTCGTGTTATTGTGTGTTACACGTGGTAGCAGAACTGATTTCATCCCTTAATCAATTTTTTTTTTTAAATGGAGATTAGTTGTTGGATATGCTTTAAATCGAAATTTCACGATTCGAACTATTATTTTGTAAGTCTCGATTCATAAATTATTCAAACAAAAATTAAATTCAATCCAAAATCATTTACCTACTTAATTACCACGATGAAATTTCATTGTTTCTTATACAACAAAGTTTTTGTCAATTTTTTTTTTAAAGTCAATTGAATGTTTCAAATATTTCTGATATGACTAATATTTTATAAGGATGATCTATGAGGTGTAATTTGAAAAAAAGATAATTTGGATCGTTGAAGTTCAATATAGTATGGATCCCACAACTAATCCGCATTAAAAAAAAATTCATTCCCTTAAAGATCTCCTATATATCTATATCTAGATATAAGTCAAGATGCGTGTGAGTAAGTGAGAGTGAGAGAGAGAGATATGGCTTGGTATTTTCGGGCAAGTTTGACCATGAACGTCCTCCTCCTCCTCCTCCTAACAGTTGTGATCATCCCGCACGCGAATTGTTGCTACACATCTATCATTGGGTTTGGGGATTCACTTGCTGATACTGGCAACGAATACATCTATGCCCTTGACCACCATAAGGGTCCTTACCACTTCTTCTTCCCTCCATATGGGGAGACCTACTTTCATCACCCCACCGGGCGCTGCTGCGACAGTCGTTTAATCATAGACCTCATTGCTATGTGCAGTGCGACCTTATCTTGAAGTCCTGAACGTCAACGAAACAGTGCTCAACCTTGAAGAGGGTGTGAATTTTGCAGTTGTTGGAGCCACTGCACTTGACACTGACTTTCTTGACCCAATTGGACGTTATGATGTATTTACAAACCTCTCTCTAAGAATTCAAGTGGATTGGTTCAAAGGAATGCTATCACTTTTATGCAATCTTCGGGTCAATTGCCAAGCCCTTCTTTTGGGTTATGTTGTTTATATACTCGTCCACACAAAATAGTAAGGTACACTTATATTTTGTGTCTACAAATATGTCAGTTTTATATGTCTAAATATGTTTCTACAAATGTGTCTAAATATATACTTTTTTAATCATGTAGATTTAGGTGCCTCATTTCCCTAATATGTACACCAAAGGATCTTTTTTTTGTTTTTTTGTTATAGAACTTTGATTATAACTTTTTATCTATATTATCTATTAACAAAACTCTCTGTCTTAATAAAGGATGGTAAAAAGACTATTTTTTCCTCTATTCCCAATTCAATAAAAATATCATAAAAGAAAAATCATGGGCATTAAGATAACTTTGCACAATAAGAATTTTATTGATTTCTCTCTTCCCTCACCCACATGTCATCAAATCATCTCACTCCACTTATATTACATAATGCACCGGTATTAATTTTGAAAGCAACATATATATGTGGTACATTGATATTGATAGTCCCTGCTCCCTCTCTCTTAGTTTTAATGTAGTTTAAAATAGTAAAGTCTGATAATATTGATAGTCCCCACTCACCATCTCTCTCAGTTTTAGTTTATCGCACACTTCTTTGTTTTTATTCGT
The DNA here is from genome assembly GCA_028566515.2 of Pyracantha coccinea. NCBI lineage: Eukaryota > Viridiplantae > Streptophyta > Magnoliopsida > Rosales > Rosaceae > Pyracantha > Pyracantha coccinea. Next base: position 2,283 of record JAOTRO020165946.1, on the reverse strand, counting down.
TGGATTAAATAAATCAAACAAAATAATGAACATAATTAAACATGAATGTATATAAATATATATATATATATGTATTTATCATTTTCCGCTACATTAAACAGTTAGCGGGCACTCAATACCATTAAAGTGCAATGGTGCAAATAAAATGGTAAGAAGGTGGCTATCATATTCCCCTCCATCTAAATTCCCTTTCATTTCTTTTGTTTTTACTTTTGAAAGCGTTTCTGGTCCCCATTGCTTTTGCGATTGACTACAATTTCCAATGCCACAGAAGTAACAACTTCTATAAACGAACTTTCTTTTGTTTTCTTTTACGATAAACACTGCAATGTCAACTTTTTTTTCTTGTTCTTTTCGGTAAAGAACTTCAATAATTGAACTTGGTGACCTGAATCTGAAGGTTTCATCTTGGATATGATGTACTTATGTTTTTTACCTTTAATTTACAGACTGCAGGAATCTCCTTTCAAGTTCTCTTATTGTTATGGGACCGATTGGAGGCAACGATTACAACTGTCCGCTTGTTGTAGGAGAGAGTTTTGAAATTGTTGAAACATATGTTCCGTTCGTGATAGAAGCAATGGCTTCAGCCATCAAGGTATGAGTTGGAATATCATATATAACTGCTTTTAGTTATGCATCCTTCTTACAATATTGGATATAAAATGTGGGATTTTCAATAGCACATTTTTTTTAAACACAAAAATCAAAATTTAAAGGTTTAAATGCCCGAAATATTTTTTTTTCATCTGGAGCTCTATAGGATTTTTTTATATTTATTTTATTTTATTTTTTTAAGAAATGTAGGCTTTTGGTTGTTTTACATTTTTATTTCTGCAGGAGTTGATTCAGCATGGGGCATCGACACTTTTGGTACCAGGCAACGTTCCAATTGGTTGCATTCCTGCTTATCTTACCTTATATGAGGGTTCAGATGACAGTGAATACGACCCTTCAACTGACTGTCTTACCTGGTTAAACAAGTTTTCTGAGTATCACAATGAGCTACTTAAGACAAAGTTAAGTCAGATTCGAAGCCTTCATCCTCATGACAACATCATTTATGGAGATGTTTATAGTGCTGAGCTACAATTATATCAGTCTCCAGAAAAATTTGGTACTACAACTCTCTAGCACTCGTTTGCTACATTTTTTTAATATTAAAAGAAAATTGAAAAATGAAAACGTAATGCATGATTATCAAACCGCCTTAAATGTTTTTAAGTATTTTACAATTACTGTTAGTTAAGATACATGATTATTTGAAGTGTTTCAAATGTTGAACCTCTCGGTGATCAAATCATCGGATTCATCTCATTGCAGGATTTACAGAGAATACTTCCAGAGCATGCTGTGGAGGAGGAGGGACATACAATTACAACTTATCAGCACTATGTGGTCTTCCAGGAGCAAGTGCTTGTGCAAACCCTGCAAAGTCTATCAACTGGGACGGTCGGCACACTACTGAAGCAGCAAACCAGTGGATAGCCAAGGCCTTATTAAATGGAATTTACACCATTCCCCACATTAGTACCTCCTGTGTTTCACAACAGTGATTTGGCCTACAGATTTATTTTGCCATTCATATCACACAAGAAATTATCTTGTGCCACTTGGTGATGTCACTTAGTAGACTTAAATCCCATCAATGATTATTTTAAGGGGCTTATACTTCAAGTGATTAAGCGCTTAGCTATGCACTGGTGGTCATGTTATCATCAAATCCCCCTCCACACATGTCACTTGTATAATGTAAAAAAGCACCATTTCATTAAGGGTAATGCTAATGTTAGGGAGACTAAATTTGTAGACTAATGTTGTAAAGACATGGAAGTTGATGATTGAGTTAATATTAGTTAAGTGTTACTAACGTGCTTATTTCTTATTAGTGACACATAAATTTACAAATTTAGTCTATCTAGCATTGCTCTTTCATTAATTTGATCGGGTGAATTATTAGAGGGATTTGGATGCCATCAGGATCCAAATTGTCGGGATCCTAGAGATCTTCACATCTTAGTCATTTATCGTGCATTGTGCAATCAGAAATTATTTGACTTTTTTTATTTAAAATTAAACACAAATAATACCTGACGAAAACTGGCCACACGATGTACGATAAACGGTTAGAATGTGGTGGATCCGGAGAGGATCCTCTTCCTTATAAGCCTCCATGTTCCAATTGAATCCATCATATCCCAAATTGAACCTTGCTTGTTTTGCTTTTCTTTTTCTTTTTCAGCTCTTGCCCCTTTCTAGCTAACTAGCCTCTTGTCAAATGCG